>JAUJEF010000301.1:0-121139 GCA_030444885.1 Citrus sp. QX-2021 | reverse complement strand
GCCTTCGGGGTGTTATTTTTGGTCGCGGCTGTGCCCGCAGCCTATTTTTGGCATGCGGAGGCCGCTCGCAAAGTCTCGACCCATTCCGAGTCCGGCGGACGAAGTTGGCCAGCCCCTCCCCCCAAGGCTATAGCCCACCCGTTTTTTGGCCATTTTTCCGCTGGGAGGTTTGGGCGCGCCGACCTTCGGGCGGTTATTTTTGGGTACGGCAGTCCCCGTTACCTATTTTTTGGGACGTGGAGGCCGCTCGCAAAGTCTCGCCCCATTCCGAGTCCGGCGGACGAAGTTGGCCAGCTCCTCCCCCCAAGGCTATAGCCCACCCGTTTTTTGGCCATTTTTCCGCTGGACGAACTTGGCGCCCCGGCCTTCGGGCGGTTATTTTTGGGCGTGCTGTGCCCGCGGCCTATTTTTGGCACGCGGAGGCCGCTCGCAAACTCTCGGCCCATTCCGAGTCCGGCGGACGAAGTTGGCCAGCCCCTCCCCCCAAGGATATAGCCCACTCGTTTTTTGGCCATTTTTCCACTAGGGGGTTTGGGCGCAACGACCTTCGGAGTGTTATTTTTGGGCGCGGCTGTGCCCGCGGCCTATTTTTGGCACGCGGAGGCCGATCGCAAAGTCTCGCCCCATTCCGAATCCGGCGGACGAAGTTGGCCAGCCCCTCCCCCCAAGGCTATAGCCGACCCGTTTTTTGGCCATTTTTCCGCTGGACGAACTTGACGCCCCGGCCTTCGGGCGGTTATTTTTGGGCGCGGTTGTGGCTGCAGCCTATTTTTGGCATGCGGAGGCCGCTCACAAAGTCTCGCCCCATTCCGAGTCCGGCGGACGAAGTCGGC
Organism: Citrus sp. QX-2021; assembly: GCA_030444885.1. Lineage (NCBI taxonomy): Eukaryota > Viridiplantae > Streptophyta > Magnoliopsida > Sapindales > Rutaceae > Citrus > Citrus sp. QX-2021. The sequence continues at coordinate 120,306 of JAUJEF010000301.1, read as the reverse complement.
CAGCCCCTCCCCCCAAGGCTATTGCCCACCCGTTTTTTGGCCATTTTTCCGCTGGACGAACTTGGCGCCCCGGCCTTCGGACGGTTATTTTTGGGCGCGGCTGTGCCCGCAGCCTATTTTTGGCACGCGGAGGCCACTCGCAAAGTCTCGCCCCATTCCGAGACCGGCGGACGAAGTTGGCCAGCCCCTCCCCCCAAGGCTATAGCCCACCCGTTTTTTGGCCATTTTTCCGCTGGACGAACTTGGCGCCCCGGCCTTCGGGCGGTTATTTTTGGGCGTGCTGTGCCCGCGGCCTATTTTTGGCACGCGGAGGCCGCTCGCAAACTCTCGGCCCATTCCGAGTCCGGCGGACGAAGTTGGCCAGCCCCTCCCCCCAAGGCTATAGCCCACCCGTTTTTTGGCCATTTTTCCGCTGGACGAACTTGGCGCCCCGGTCTTCGGGCGGTTATTTTTGGGCGCGGCTGTGCCCGCGGCCTATTTTTGCCACGCGGAGGCCGCTCGCAAAGTCTCGCCCCATTTCGAGTCCGGCGGACGAAGTTGGCCAGCCCCACCCCCAAAGGCTATAGCCCACCCGTTTTTGTGCCCTTTTTCCGCTGGACGAACTTGGCGCTGCGGCCTTCGGGCGGGTATTTTTGGGCGCGGCTGTGCCCGCGGCCTATTTTTGGCACACGGAGGCCTCTCGCAAAGTCTCGCGCCATTCCGAATCCGGCGGACGAAGTTGGCCAGCCCCACCCCCCAAGGCTATAGCCCACCCGTTTTTGTGGCCTTTTTCCGCTGGACGAACTTGGCGCCGCGGCCTTCGGGCAGGTATTTTTTGGCGCGGATGTGCCCGCGGCCTATTTTTGGCACATGGAGGCGCCTCGCAAAGTCTCGCGCCATTCCGAGTCCGGCGGATGAAGTTGGCCAACCCCACCCCCCAAGGCTATAGCCCACCCGTTTTTGTGGCCTTTTTCCGCTGGACGAACTTGGCGCCGCGGCCATCGGGTAGGTATTTTTGGGTGTGGCTGTGCCCGCGGCCTAGTTTTGGCACACGGAGGCGCCTCGCAAAGTCTCGCGCCATTCCGAGTCCGGCGGACGAAGTTGGCCAGCCCCACCCCCCAAGGCTATAACCCACCCGTTTTTGTGGCCTTTTTCCGCTAGACGAACTTGGCGCCGCGGCCTTCGGGCGGGTATTTTTGGGCGCGGCTGTGCCCACAGCCTATTTTTGGCATACGGAGGCGCCTCGCAAAGTCTCGCGCCATTCCGAGTCCGGCGTACGAAGTTGGCCAGCCCCACCCCCCAAGGCTATAGCCCACCCGTTTTTGTGGCCTTTTTCCGCTGGACGAACTTGGCACCGCGGCCTTCGGGCGGGTATTTTTTGGCGCGGCTGTACCCATGGCCTATTTTTGGCACACGGCGGCGCCTCCCAAAGTCTCGCACCATTCCGAGTCCGGCGGACGAAGTGGGCCGGCCCCACCCCCCGAGGCTATAGCCCACCCGTTTTTGTGGCCTTTTTCCGCTGGACGAACTTGGCGCCGCGGCCATCGGGTAGGTATTTTTGGGTACGGCTGTGCCCGCGGCCTAGTTTTGGCACACGGAGGCGCCTCGCAAAGTCTCGCGCCATTCCGAGTCCGGCGGACGAAGTTGGCCAGCCCCACCCCCCAAGGCTATAACCCACCCGTTTTTGTGGCCTTTTTCAGCTGGACGAACTTGGCGCCGGCCTTCGGGCGGGTATTTTTGGGCGCGGCTGTGACCGCGGCCAATTTTTGGCAAACGGAGGTGCCTCGAAAATTCTCGCGCCATTCCGAGTCCGGCGGACGAAGTTGGCCAGCCGCACCCCCCAATGCTATAGCCCACCCGTTTTTGTGGCCTTTTTCCGCTGGACGAACTTGGCCCCACGGCCTTCGGGTCGGTATTTTTGGGCGTAGCTGCGTCCGCGGCCTATTTTTGGTACACGGAGGCGCCTCGCAAATTCTCGCGCCATTCCGAGTCCGGCGGACGAAGTTGGCCAGCCCCACCCCCCAAGGCTATAGCCCACCCGTTTTTGTGGCCTTTTTCAGCTGGACGAACTTGGCGCCGGCCTTCGGGCGGGTATTTTTTGGCGCGGCTGTGCCTGCGGCCTATTTTTGGCACACGGAGGCGCCTCGCAAAGTCTCGCGCCATTCCAAGTCCGGCGGACGAAGTTGGCCAGCCCCACCCCCCAAGGCTATAGCCCACCCGTTTTTGTGGCCTTTTTCCCCTGGATGAACTTGGCGCCGCGGCCTTCGGGCGGGTATTTTAGGGCGCGGATGTGCCCGCGGCCTATTTTTGGTACACGGAGGTGCCTCGCAAAGTCTCGCTCCATTCCGAGTCCGGCGGACGATGTTGGCCATCCCCACCCCCCAAGGCTATAACCCACCCGTTTTTGTGGCCTTTTTCCGCTGGACGAACTTGGCGCCGCGGCCTTCAGGCGGGTATTTTGCGCGCAGCTATGCCAGCAGCCTATTTTTGGCACACGGAGGCGCCTCGCAAAGTCTCGCGCCATTCCGAGTCCGTCGGACAAAGTGGGCCAGCCCCACCCCCCAAGGCTATAGCCCAACCGTTTTTGTGGCCTTTTTCCGCTGGACGAACTTGGCGCCGCGGGCTTCGGACGGGTATTTTTGGGCGCGTCTGTGCCCGCGGCCTATTTTTGTCACATTGAAGCGCCTCGCAAAGTCTCGCGCCATTCCGAGTCCGGCGGATGAAGTTGGCCAGCCCCACCCCCCAAGGCTATAGCCCACCCGTTTTTGTGGCCTTTTTCCGCTGGACGAACTTGACGCCGCGGCCTTCGGGCGGGTATTTTTGGGCGCGGCTGTGACCGCGGCCAATTTTTTGCAAACGGAGGTGCCTCGAAAATTCTCGCGCCATTCCGAGTCCGGCGGACGAAGTTGGCCAGCCCCACCCCCCAAGGCTATAGCCCACCCGTTTTTGTGGCCTTTTTCAGCTGGACGAACTTGGCGCCGGCCATCGGGCGGGTATTTTTTGGCGCGGCTGTGCCTGCGGCCTATTTTTGGCACACGGAGGCGCCTCGCAAAGTCTCGCGCCATTCCGAGTCCGGCGGACGATGTTGGCCAGCCCCACCCCCAAGGCTATAGCCCACCCGCTTTTGGCCTTTTTCCCCTGGATGAACTTGGCGCCGCGGCCTTCGGGCGGGTATTTTAGGGCGCGGATGTGCCCGCGGCCTATTTTTGGTACACGGAGGCGCCTCGCAAAGTCTCGCTCCATTCCGAGTCCGGCGGACGATGTTGGCCATCCCCACCCCCCAAGGCTATAACCCACCCGTTTTTGTGGCCTTTTTCCGCTGGATGAACTTGGCGCCGCGGCCTTCGGGCGGGTATTTTTGGGCGCGGCTGTGCCCGCAGCCTATTTTTGGCACACGGAGGCGCCTCGCAAAGTCTCGCGCCATTCCGAGTCCGGCGGACGAAGTTGGCCAGCCCCACCCCCCAAGGCTATAGCCCACCCGTTTTTGTGGCCTTTTTCCGCTGGACGAACTTGGCGCCGCGGGCTTCGGACGGGTATTTTTGGGCGCGTCTGTGCCCGCGGCCTATTTTTGTCACATTGAAGCGCCTCGCAAAGTCTCGCGCCATTCCGAGTCCGGCGGACGAAGTTGGCCAGCCCCACCCCCCAAGGCTATAGCCCACCCGTTTTTGTGGCCTTTTTCCGCTGGACGAACTTGACGCCGCGGCCTTCGGGCGGGTATTTTTGGGCGCGGCTGTGACCGCGGCCAATTTTTGGCAAACGGAGGTGCCTCGAAAATTCTCGCGCCATTCCGAGTCCGGCGGACGAAGTTGGCCAGCCCCACCCCCCAAGGCTATAGCCCACCCGTTTTTTTGGCCTTTTTCCGCTGGACGAACTTGGCGCCGCGGCCTTCGGGTGGGTTTTTTAGGGCGCGGCTGTGCCCGCGGCCTATTTTTGGGACACGGAGGCGCCTCGCAAAGTCTCGCTCCATTCCGAGTCCGGCGGACGAAGTTGGCCAGCCCCACCCCCCAAGGCTATAACCCACCCGTTTTTGTGGCCTTTTTCCGCTGGACGAACTTGGCGCTGCGGCCTTCGGGCAGGTATTTTTGGGCGCGGCTGTGCCCGCAGCCTATTTTTGGCACACGGAGGTGCCTCGCAAAGTCTCGCGCCATTCCGAGTCCGGCGGACGAAGTTGGCCAGCCCCACCCCCCAAGGCTATAGCCCACCCGTTTTTGTGGCCTTTTTCCGCTGGACGAACTTGGCGCCGCAGGCTTCGGACGGGTATTTTTGGGCGCGTCTGTGCCCGTGGCCTATTTTTGGCACATGGAGGTGCCTCGCAAAGTCTCGCGCCATTCCGAGTCCGGCGGACGAAGTTGGCCAGCCCCACCCCCCAAGGCTATAGCCCACCCGTTTTTGTGGCCTTTTTCCGCTGGACGAACTTGACGCCGCGGCCTTCGGGCGGGTATTTTTGGGCGCGGCTGCGCCCGCGGCCTATTTTTGGCACACGGAGGCGCCTCGCAATGTCTCGCGCCATTCCGAGTCCGGCGGACGAAGTCGGCCAGCCCCACCCCCCAAGGCTATGGCCCACCCGTTTTTCCGCTGGGGGGTTTGGGCGCGCCGACCTTCGGGGGGTTATTTTTGGGCACGGCTGTGCCCATAGACTATTTTTGGCACGCGGAGGCCACTCGCAAAGTCTCGGCCCATTCCGATTCCGGCGGACGAAGTTGGCCAGCCCCTCCCCCCAAGGCTATGGCCCACCCGTTTTTTGGCCATTTTTCCGCTGCACGAACTTGGCGCCCCGGCCTTCGGAGGGTTATTTTTGGGGGCGCCTGTGCCCGCGGCCTATTTTTGGCACGCGGAGGCCGCTCGCAAAGTCTCGCCCCATTCCGAGTCCAGCGGACGAAGTTGGCCAGCCCCTCCCCCCAAGGCTATAGCCCACCCATTTTTTGGCCATTTTTCCGCTGGACGAACTTGGCGCCCCGGCCTTCGGCTGTACCCGCGGCCTATTTTTGGAACGCGGAGGCCGCTCGCAAAGTCTCGCCCCATTCCGAGTCCGGCGGACGAAGTTGGCCAGCCCCTCCCCCCAAGGCTATGGCCCACCCGTTTTTTGGCCATTTTTCCGCTGCACGAACTTGGCGCCCCGGCCTTCGGGGGGTTATTTTTGGGCGCGCCTGTGCACACGGCCTATTTTTGGCACGCGGAGGCCGTTCGCAAAGTCTCGCCCCATTCTGAGTCTGGCGGACGAAGTGGGCCAGCCCCACCCCCCAAGGCTATAGCCCACCCGTTTTTGTGGTCTTTTTCCGCAGGACGAACTTGGCGCCCCGGCCTTCAGGCGGTTATTTTTGGGCGCGGCTCTGCCCGCGGCCTATTTTTGGCAAACGGAGGCCCCTCGCAAAGTCTCGCGCCATTCCGAGTCCGGCAGACGAAGTTGGCCAGCCCCTCCCCCCAAGGCTATAGCGCACCCGTTTTTTTGTCATTTTTCCGCTGGGGGGTTTGGGCGCCGACCTTCGGGGGGTTATTTTTAGGCGCACCTGTGCCCGCGGCCTATTTTTGGCACCCAGAGGCCGCTCGCAAAGTCTCACCCCATTCCGAGTCCGGACGACGGCGGGCCAGCCTCGCCCCCAAGGCTATAGCCCACCCGTTTTTTTGCCATTTTTCCGCTGGGGGATTTGGGCGCGCCGACCTTCGGGGGGTTATTTTTGGGTACAGCTGTGCCCGCGGCCTATTTTTAGTACGCGGAGGATGCTCGCAAAGTCTCACCCCATTCCGAGTCCGGCGGACCAAGTTGGCCAGCCCCTCCCCCCAAGGCTATAGCGCACTCGTTTTTTGGTCATTTTTCCGCTGGGGGGTTTGGGCGCCGACCTTCGGGGGGTTATTTTTAGGTGCACCTGTGCCCGCGGCTGATTTTTGGCACCCGGAGGCCGCTCGCAAAGTCTCACCCCATTCCGAGTCCGGCGGACGAAGTTGGCCAGCCCCTCCCCCGAAGGCTATAGCCCATCCGTATTTTGGCCATTTTTCCGCTGGGGGGTTTGGGCGCGCCGACCTTCGGGGGGTTATTTTTGAGCACGGCTGTGCCCATAGACTATTTTTGGAACGCGGAGGCCGCTCGCAAAGTCTCGGCCAATTCCGATTCCGGCGGACGAAGTTGGCCAACCCCTCCCCCCAAGGCTATAGCCCACCCGTTTTTTGGCCATTTTTCCGCTGGGGGGTTTGGGTACGCCGACCTTCGGGGGGTTATTTTTGGGCGCAGCTGTGCCCGTGGCTTATTTTTGGCACCCGGACGCCGCTCGCAAAGTCTCACCCCATTCGGAGTCCGGCGGACGAAGTTAGCCAGCCCCTCCCCCGAAGGCTTTAGCCCACCCGTTTTTTGGCCATTTTTCCGCTGGACGAATTAGGCGCCCCGGCCTTCGGGCGGTTATTTTTGGGCGCGGCTGTGCCCGTAGCCTATTTTTGGCACACGGAGGCCCCTCGCAAAGTCTCGCGCCATTCCGAGTCCGGCGGACGAAGTGGGCCAGCCCCACCCCCCAAGGTTATAGCCCACCCGTTTTTGTGGTCTTTTTCCACTGGACGAACTTGGCGCCCCGGCCTTCAGGCAGTTATTTTTGGGCGCGGCTCTGCCCGCGGCCTATTTTTTTGCAAACGGAGGCCCTCGCACAGTCTCGCGCCATTCCGAGTCCGGCCGACGAAGTTGGCCAGCCCCAACCCCCAAGGCTATAGCCCACCCATTTTTGTGGCCTTTTTCCGCTGGACAACCTTGGCGCCCCGGCCTTCGGGCGGTTATTTTTGAGCGCGGCTGTGCCCGCGGCCTAGTTTTAGCAAACGGAGGCCCCTCGCAAAGTCTCGCCCCATTCCGAGTCTGGCGGACGAAGTGGGCCAGCCCCACCCCCCAAGGCTATAGACCACCCGTTTTTGTGGCCTTTTTCCGCTGGACGAACTTGGCGCCCGCCTTCGGGCGGTTATTTTTAAGGCGTGGCTGTGCCCGTGGCCTATTTTTGGCACACGGAGGCCCCTCGCAAAGTCTCGCCCCATTCTGACTCCGGCGGTCGAAGTTGGCCAGCCCCTCCCCCAAAGGCTATGGCCCACCCATTGTTTGGCCATTTTTCCACTGCACGAACATGGCACCCCGGCCTTTGGGGGGTTATTTTTGGGCGCGCCTGTGCCCACAGCCTATTTTTGGCACCCGGAGGACGCTCGTAAAGTCTCGCCCCATTCTGAGTCCGGCGGACGAAGTTGGCCTGCCCCTCCCCCCAAGGCTATAGCCCAACTGTTTTTTGGCCATTTTTCCGCTGGGGTTTGGGCGCGCGGACCTTGGGGGTTTATTTTTGGGGTCGGCTGTGCCCTCTGCCTATTTTTGGCACACGGAGGCCGCTCGTAAAGTCTCGCCCCATTCCGAGTCCAGGGGACGAAGTTGGCCAGCCCCTCCCCCCAAGGCTATAGCCCAACTGTTTTTTGGCAATTTTCCGCTGGACGAACTTGGCGCCCCGGCCTTCGGGCGGTTATTTTTGGGCTCGGCTGTGCCAACGGCCTATTTTTGCACGCGGAGGCCGCTGCAAAGTCTCGCCCCATTCCGAGTCCGGGCGGACGAATTTGGCCAGCCCCTCCCCCAAGGCTATAGCCCACCCGCTTTTGGCCATTTTTCCGCTGGACGAACTTGGCGCCCGCCCTTCGGGCGGTTATTTTGGGCTCGGCTGTGCTAACGGCCTATTTTTGGCACGCGGAGGCCGTTCATAAAGTCTCGCCCCATTCCGAGTCCGACGGACGAAGTTTGCCAGCCCCTCCCCCCAAGGCTATAGCCCACCCGTTTTTGGCCATTTTTCCGCTGGACGAACTTGGCGCCCCGGCCTTCGGTCGGTTATTTTTGCGTACGGCTGTGCCCGTGGCCTATTTTTAGCACGCACAGGCCGCTCGCAAAGTCTCACCCCATTCCGAACCCGGCGGACGAAGTTGGCCAGCCCCTCCCCCCAAGGCTATAGCCCACCCGTTTTTTGGCCATTTTTCCTCTCGACGAACTTGGCGCCCCGGCCTTCGGGCGGTTATTTTTGGGTGCGGCTGTGCCCGCGGCCTATTTTGCACGCGGAGGCCGTTTCGCAAAGTCTCGCCCCATTCCGAGTCCGCGGACGAAGTTGGCCAGCCCCTCCCCCAAGGCTATAGCCCACCCGCTTTTTTGACCATTTTCCGCGCTGGTCGAACATGGCGCCCGGCCTTCGGGCGGTTATTTTTGGCGCGGCTGTGCCTGCGCCTATTTTTGGCACACGGAGGCCCCTCGCAAAATCTCACGCCATTCCGAGTCCGGCGGACGAAGTAGGCCAGCCCCACCCCCCAATGCTATAGCCCACCCGTTTTTGTGGCCTTTTTCCGCTGGACGAACTTGGCGGCCCGGCCTTCGGGCGGTTATTTTTGGGCGCGGCTGTGCCCGCGGCCTATTTTTGGCACATGGAGGCCCCTCTCAAAGTCTCGCGCCATTCCGAGTCCGGCGGCCGAAGTAGGCCAGCCCCACCCCCGAAGGCTATAGCCCACCCATTTTTGTGGCCTTTTTCCGCTGGACGAACTTGGCGCCCCGGCCTTCGGTCGGTTATTTTTGGGCGAGGCTGTGCCCGCGGCCTATTTTTGGCACTCGAAGGCCGCTCGCAAAGTCTCTCCCAATTCCGAGTCCGGCTGACGAAGTTGGCCAGCCCCTCCCCCCAAGGCTATAGCCCACCCGTTTTTTGGCCATTTTTCCGCTGGTGGAACATGGCGCCCCGGCCTTCGGGAGGTTATTTTTGGGCGCGGCTGTGCCCGCGGCCTATTTTTGGAACGCGGAGGCCGCTCGCAAAGCCTCGACCCATTCCGAGTGGGGCGGACGAAGTGGGCCAGCCCCTCCCCCCAAGGCTATAGCCCACCCGTTTTTTGGCCATTTTTCCGCTGGGGAGTTTGGGCGCAACGACCTTCGGGGGGTTATTTTTGGACTCGGCTGTGCCCGAGGCCTATTTTTGGTACGCTGAGGCTGCTCGCAAAGTCTCGCCGCATTCCGAGTCCGGCGGACGAAGTTGGCCAGCCCCTCCCCCCAAGGCTATAGCCCACCCGTTTTATGGCCATTTTTCCGCTGGATGAACTTGGCGCCCCGGCCTTCGGGCGGTTATTTTTGGGCGCGGCTGTGCCCGCGGCCTATTTTTGGCACCCGGAGGCCGCTCGCAAAGTCTCGTCCCATTCCGAGTCCGGCGGACGAAGTTGGCTAGCCCTCCCCCAAGGCTATAGCCCACCCGTTTTTTGGCAATTTTTCCGCTGGGGGTTTTGCGCCGCGACCCTCGGGCGGTATTTTTGTTCACGGCTGTGCCCGTGGCCTATTTTTGGTACGCGAGGCCGCTTCGCAGTCTCGCCTGATTCCGAATCCGCGGACGAAGTTGGCCAGCCCCTCCCCCCAAGGATATACCCCACCCGTTTTTTGGCCATTTGTCCGCTGGATGAACTTGGCGCCCCGGCCTTCGGGCTGTTATTTTTGGGCGCGGCTGTGTCCGCGGATTAGTTTTTGTATGCGGAGGCCGTCAGAAGTCTCGCCCCATTCCGAGTCCGGGCGGACGGTTGGCCAGCCCCTCCCCCCAAGGCTATAGCCCACCCGTTTTTTGGCCATTTTTCCGCTGGACAAACTTGGCGCCCCCGCCTTCGTGCGGTTATTTTTGGGCGCGGCTTTGCCCGCGTCCTATTCTTGGCACGTGGAAGCCGCTCGCAAAGTCTAACCCCATTCCGAGTCCGGCGGACGAAGTGGGCCAGCCCCTCCCTCCAAGGCTGTAGCCCACCTGTTTTTTGGCCATTTTTCCGCGGGACGAACTTGGCGCGCCGGCCGTCGGGCGGTTAATTTTGGGTACGGCTGTACCCGCGGCCTATTTTTGGCACGCGGAGGCCGCTAGCAAAGTGTCGCCCCATTCCGAGTGCGGCGGACGAAGTCGGCCAGCCCCTCCCCCCAAGGCTATGGCCCACCCGTTTTTTAGCCATTTTTCCGCTGGACGAACTTGGCGCCCCGGCCTTCGGTCGGTTATTTCTAGGCGAGGCTGTGCCCGCGGCCTATTTTTGGCAATCGGAGGCCGCTCGCAAAGTCTCTCCCCATTCCGAGTCCGGCTGACGAAGTTGGCCAGCCCCTCCCCCTAAGGCTATAGCCCACCTGTTTTTTGGCCATTTTTCCGCTGGACGAACTTGGCGCCCCGGTGTTCGGGCGGTTATTTTTGGGCGAGGCTGTGCCCGGGGACAATTTTTGGCACGCGGAGGCCGCTCGCAAAGTCTCGCCCCATTCCGAGTCCGGCGGATGAAGTTGGCCAGCCCCTCCCCCCAAGGCTATAGCCCACCCGTTTTTTTGCCAGTTTTCCGCTTGACGAACTTGACGCCCCGGCCTTTGGGTGGTTATTTTTGGGCGCGGCTGTGCCCGTGGCCTATTTTTGGCACGCGGAGGCCGCTCGCAAAGTCTCCCCCTATTCCGAGTCCGGCGGACGAAGTATGCCAGCCCCTCCCCCCAAGGCTATAGCCCACCCGTTTTTTGGCAATTTTTCCGCTGGACGAACTTGGCGCTCCGGCCTTCGGGCGGTGATTTTTGGGCGCGGATGTGCCCGCGGCCTATTTTTGGCACGCGTAGGCCGCTCGTAAAGTCTCACCCCATTCCGAGTTCGGCGGACGAAGTGGGCGAGCCCCTCCCCCCAGGGCTACAGCCCACCCGTTTTTTGGCCATTTTTCCGCTGGACGAACTTCGCGCCCCGGCCTTCAGGCGGCTATTTTTAGGCGCGGCTGTGCCCGCGGCCTATTTTTGGCACGCTGAATCCGCTCGCAAGTCTCGCCCCATTCCGAGTCCGCGGACGGCGGGCCAGCTCCTCCCCCCACGGCTACAGCCCACCCGTTTTTTGGCCATTTTTCCGCTGGACGAACTTCGCACCCCGGCCTTCAGGCGGCTATTTTTGGGCGCGGCTGTGCCCGCGGCCTATTTTTGGCACGCGGAGACTGATCGCAAAGTCTCGCCCCATTCCGAGTCCGGCGGACGAAGTTGGCCAGCCCCTCCCCCCAAGGCTATAGCCCACCCGTTTTTTGGCCATTTTTCCGCTGGCCGCTTTGGGCGCGCCGACATTCGGCACGAAAAGTATGGGCTCAGCTGAGCCCGCGGCCTATTTTTGGCACGCGGAGGCCGCGCACAACGTCTCGCCCCATTCTGCGTCCGGCGGACGAAGTGGGCCAGCCCCTCCCCCCAAGGCTATAGCCCACCCGTTTTTTGGCCATTTTTCCGCTGGACGAATTTGGCGCCCCGGCCTTCGGTGGGTTATTTTTGGGCGCGGCTGTCCCCGCGGCCTATTTTTAGCACGCGGAGGCCGCTCGCAAAGTCTCGCCCCATTCCGAGTCCGGCGGACGAAGTTGGCCAGCCCCTCCCCCCAAGGCTATAGCCCACCCTTTTTTTGGCCATTTTTCCGCTGGGGGGTTTGGGCGCGCCGACCTTCGGGCGGTTATTTTTGGGAGCGGCTGTGCCCGCGGCCTATTTTTGGCACGCGGAGTCCGCTCGCAAAGTCTCGACCCATTCCGAGTCCGCGGATGACGGTTGGCCAGCCCCTCCCCCCAAGGCTATAGCCCACCCGTTTTTTGGCCATTTTTCCGTTGGACGAAGTTCGCGCCCTGGCCTTCGGGCTGTTATTTTTGGGCGCGGCTGTGCCCGCAGCCTATTTTTCGCACGCGGAGCCCGCTCGCAAAGTCTCGTACCATTCCGAGTCCGGCAGACGAAGTTGGCCAGCCCCTCCCCCCAAGGCTATAGCCCACCAGTTTTTTGGCCATTTCTCCGCTGCCCGAAGTTGGCGCACCGGCCTTCGGGCTGTCATTTTTGGGCGCGGCTGTGCCCGCGACCTATTTTTGGCACGCAGAGGCCGCTGCAATGTCTCGCCCCATTCCGAGTCCGCGGACAAAGTTGGCCAGCCCTCCCCAAGGCTATAGCCCACCCGCTTTTGGCCATTTTTCCGCTGGACGAATCTGCGCGCCCGGCCTTCGGGCGGTTATTTTTGCGTGCAGCTGCGCCCGCATCCTATTTTTGGCACGCCGAGGCCGCTCGTAAAGTCTGGCCCTATTCCGAGTCCGGCGGACGAAGTTGGCCAGCCCCTCCCCCCAAGGCTATAGCCTACCCATTTTTTGGCCATTTTTCCGCTGGGGGGTTTTGGTGCCCCGACCTTCGGGCGGTTATTTTTGGGCGCGGCTGTGCCAGCGGCCTATATTTGGCACGGGGAGGCCGCTCGCAAAGTTTCGCCCCATTCCGAGTCCGGCGGACGAAGTCGGCCAGCCCCTCCCCCCAAGGATATAGCCCACCCGTTTTTTGGCCATTTTTCCGCTGGACGAACATGGCGCCCCGGACTTCGGTCGGTTATTTCTAGGCGAGGCTGTGCCCGCGGCCTATTTTTGGCAATCGGAGGCCGCTCGCAAAGTCTCTCCCCATTCCGAGTCCGGCTGACGAAGTTGGCCAGCCCCTCCCCCTAAGGCCATAGCCCACCTGTTTTTTGGCCATTTTTCCGCTGGACGAACTTGGCGGCCCGGCCTTCGGGCGGTTATTTTTGGGCGAGGCTGTGCCCGGGGACAATGTTTGGCACGCGGAGGCCGCTCGCAAAGTCTCACCCCATTCCGAGTCCGGCGGACGAAGTTGGCCAGCCCCTCCCCCCAAGGCTATAGCCCACCCGTTTTTTTGCCATTTTTCCGCTTGACGAACTTGACTCCCCGGCCTTTGGGTGGTTATTTTTGGGCGCGGCTGTGCCCGTGGCCTATTTTTGGCACGCGGAGGCCGCTCGCAAAGTCTCCCCCTATTCCGAGTCCGGCGGACGAAGTATGCCAGCCCCTCCCCCCAAGGCTATAGCCCACCCGTTTTTTGGCAATTTTTCCGCTGGACGAACTTGGCGCCCCGGCCTTCGGGCGGTGATTTTTGGGCGCGGCTGTGCCCGCGGCCTATTTTTGGCACGCGTAGGCCGCTCGCAAAGTCTCACCCCATTCCGAGTTCGGCGGACGAAGTGGGCGAGCCCCTCCTCCCAGGGCTACAGCCCACCCGTTTTTTGGCCATTTTTCCGCTGGACGAACTCGCGCCCGCCTTCGGGGTTATTTTTAGCGCGGCTGTGCCCACGGCCAATTTTTGGCACGCTGGAATCCGCCGCAAAGTCTCGCCCCATTCCGAGTCCGCGGACGGTGGGCCAGCTCCTCCCCCAAGGCTATAGGCCACCCGCTTTTGGCCATTTTTCCGCTGGACGAATCTCGCACCCCGGCCTTCAGGCGGCTATTTTTAAGCGCGGCTGTGCCTGCGCCTATTTTTGGCACGCGGAGACTGATCGCAAAGTCTCGCCCCATTCCGAGTCCGGCGGACGAAGTTGGCCAGCCCTCCCCAAGGCTATAGCCTACCCGCTTTTGGCCATTTTTCCGCTGGGGTTTTGGGCGCCCGACCTTCGGCCCGTTATTTTTGGGCTCAGCTGAGCCATGCGGCCTATTTTGCACGCGGAGGCCGCGCACAACGCCTCGCCCCATTCTGCGTCCCCAAGGACGGGCGGGCCAGCCCTCTCCCCAAGGCTATAGCCCACCCGCTTTTTGGCCATTTTTCCGTTGGACGGTTCGCGCCTGGCCTTCGGGCTGTTATTTTTGGGCGCGGCTGTGCCCGCGCTTCCTATTTTTCGCACGCGGAGCCCGCCGCAAAGTCTCGCACCATTCCGAGTCCGCAGACGGTTGGCCAGCCCTCCCCCAAGGCTATAGCCCACCAGCTTTTTGGCCATTTCTCCGCTGAGCGAACTTGGCGACCCGCCTTCGGGCGGTCATTTTTGGGCGCGGCTGTGCCCGCGACCTATTTTTGGCACGCAGAGGCCGCTCGCATGTCTCCCCATTCCGAGTCCGCGGACAAAGTTGGCCAGCCCCTCCCCAAGGCTATAGCCCACCCGCTTTTTGGCCATTTTTCCGCTGGACGAACTCGCGCCCGGCCTTCGGCGGTTATTTTTGCGTGCAGCTGCGCCTGCGCATCCTATTTTTGGCACGCTGAGGCCGCTCAGAAGTCTGGCCCTATTCCGAGTCCGGCGGACGAAGTTGGCCAGCCCCTCCCCCCAAGGCTATAGCCTACCCATTTTTTGGCCATTTTTCCGCTGGGGGGTTTTGGTGCCCCGACCTTCGGGCGGTTATTTTTGGGCGCGGCTGTGCCAGCGGCCTATATTTGGCACGGGGAGGCCGCTCGCAAAGTTTCGCCCCATTCCGAGTCCGGCGGACGAAGTCGGCCAGCCCCTCCCCCCAAGGATATAGCCCACCCGTTTTTTGGCCATTTTTCCGCTGGACGAACATGGCGCCCCGGCCTTTGGTCGGTTATTTCTAGGCGAGGCTGTGCCCGCGGCCTATTTTTGGCAATCGCAGGCCACTCGCTAAGTCTCTCCCCATTCCGAGTCCGGCTGACGAAGTTGGCCAGCCCCTCCCCCTAAGGCCATAGCCCACCTGTTTTTTGGCCATTTTTCCGCTGGACGAACTTGGCGGCCCGGCCTTCGGGCGGTTATTTTTGGGCGAGGCTGTGCCCGGGGACAATTTTTGGCACGCGGAGGCCGCTCGCAAAGTCTCACCCCATTCCGAGTCCGGCGGACGAAGTTGGCCAGCCCCTCCCCCCAAGGCTATAGCCCACCCGTTTTTTTGCCATTTTTCCGCTTGACGAACTTGACTCCCCGGCCTTTGGGTGGTTATTTTTGGGCACGGCTGTGCCCGTGGCCTATTTTTGGCACGCGGAGGCCGCTCGCAAAGTCTCCCCCTATTCCGAGTCCGCGGACGGCGTATGCCAGCCCCTCCCCCAAGGCTATAGCCCACCCGCTTTTGGCAATTTTTCCGCTGGACGAACTTGGCGCCCGCCTTCGGGCGGTGATTTTTGCGCGGCTGTGCCCGCGGCCTATTTTTGGCACGCTGAGGCCGCCGCTCGCAAAGTCTCACCCCATTCCGAGTTCGGCGGACGGGTGGGCGAGCCCCTCCTCCAATGGCTACAGCCAACCCGTTTTTTGGCCATTTTTCCGCTGGACGAACTTCGCGCCCCGGCCTTCTGGGGGATATTTTTAGGCGCGGCTGTGCCCACGCCAATTTTTGGCACGCGGAATCCGCTCGCAAAGTCTCGCCCCATTCCGAGTCCGCGGACGGCGGGCCAGCTCCTCCCCCCAAGGCTATAGGCCACCCGTTTTTTGGCCATTTTTCCGCTGGACGAACTTCGCACCCCGGCCTTCAGGCGGCTATTTTTGGGCGCGGCTGTGCCCGCGGCCTATTTTTGGCACGCGGAGACTGATCGCAAAGTCTCGCCCCATTCCGAGTCCGGCGGACGAAGTTGGCCAGCCCCTCCCCCCAAGGCTATAGCCTACCCGTTTTTTGGCCATTTTTCCGCTGGGGGGTTTGGGCGCGCCGACCTTCGGCCCGTTATTTTTGGGCTCAGCTGAGCCCGCGGCCTATTTTTGGCACGCGGAGGCCGCGCACAACGTCTCGCCCCATTCTGCGTCCGGCGGACGAAGTGGGCCAGCCCCTCCCCCCAAGGCTATAGCCCACCCGTTTTTTGGCCATTTTTCCGTTGGACGAAGTTCGCGCCCTGGCCTTCGGGCTGTTATTTTTGGGCGCGGCTGTGCCCGCAGCCTATTTTTCGCACGCGGAGGCCGCTCGCAAAGTCTCGCCCCATTCCGAGTCCGGGGGACGAGTTGGCCAGCCCTCCCCCAAGGCTATAGCCCACCCTTTTTTGGCCATTCTTCCGCTGGGGTTTGGCGCGCACACCTTCGGGCGGTTATTTTGGGAGCGGCTGTGCTCAAGGCCTATTTTTGCATGCGGAGTCCGCTCGCAAAGTCTCGACCCATTCCGAGTCCGGCGGACGAAGTTGGCCAGCCCCTCCCCCCAAGGCTATAGCCCACCCGTTTTTTGGCCATTTGTCCGTTGGACGAACTTCGCGCCCTGGCCTTCGGGCTGTTATTTTTGGGCGCGGCTGTTCCCGCAGCCTATTTTTCGCACGCGAGCCTCCGCCGCAAAGTCTCGTACCATTCCGAGTCCGGCAGACGGTTGGCCAGCCCTCCCCCAAGGCTATAGCCCACCAGCTTTTGGCCATTTCTCCGCTGAGCGAACTTGGCGCACCGCCTTCGGGCGGTCATTTTGGGCGCAAGCAGCCACGACCTATTTTTGGCACGCAGAGGCCGCTCGCAATGTCTCGCCCCATTCCGAGTCCGGCGGACGAAGTTGGCCAGACCCTCCCCCCAAGGCTATAGCCCACCCGTTTGTTGGCCATTTTTCCGCTGGACGAACTGCGCGCCCCGGCCTTCGGGCGTTATTTTTGCGTGCAGCTGCGACCGCATCCTATTTTTGGCACGCGAGGCCGCCAGTAAAGTCTGGCCCTGTTCCGAGTCCGCGGACGGTTGGCCAGCCCCTCCCCCCAAGGCTATAGCCTACCCATTTTTTGGCCATTTTTCCGCTGGGGGGTTTGGGTGCCCCGACCTTCGGGCGGTTATTTTTGGGCGCGGCTGTGCCAGCGGCCTATATTTGGCACGGGGAGGCCGCTCGCAAAGTTTCGCCCCATTCCGAGTCCGGGCGGACGGTCGGCCAGCCCCTCCCCAAGGATATAGCCCCGTTTTTGGCCATTTTTCCGCTGGACGAACATGGCGCCCGGCCTTCGGGTGATTATTTTTGGGCGCGGGTGTGCCCACGGTCTATTTTTGGCCCGGGGCGGCCGCTCGCAAAATCCTCGCCCCATTCCGAGTCCAGCGGACGAAGTTGGCCAGCCCCTCCCCCCAAGGCTACAGCTCACCCGTTTTTTGGCCATTTTTCCGCTGGGTGGTATGGGCGCGCCGACCTTCGGGCTGTTATTTTAGGGAGCGGCCGTGTCCGTGGCCTATATTTGGCACGCGGAGGCCGCTCGCAAAGGCTTGCCCCATTCCGAGTCCGGCGGACGAAGTTGGCCAGCCCCTCCCCCCAAGGCTATAGCCCACCCGTTTTTTGGCCATTTTTCCGCTGGACGAACTTGGCGCCCCGACCTTCGGGCGGTTATTTATTGGCGCGGCTGTGCCCGTGGCCTATTTTTGGTACGCGGAGGCCGCTCGCAAAGTCTCGCCCCATTCCGAGTCCGGCGGACGAAGTTGGCCAGCCCCTCCCCCCAAGGCTATAGCCCACCCGTTTTTTGGCCATTTTTCCGCTGGGGGGTTTGGCCGCGCCGACCTTCGGGCGGTTATTTTTTGGTACGTCTGTGCCCGTGGCATATTTTTGACACGCGGAGGCATCTCGCAAAGTCTCGCCCCATTCCGATTCCGGCGGACGAAGTTGGCCAGCCCCTCCCCCCAAGGCTATAGCCCACCCGTTTTTTGGCCATTTTTCCGCTGGACGAACTTGGCGCCCCGGCCTTCGGGCAGTTAGTTTTGGGCGCGGCTGTGCCCGCGGCCTATTTTTGGCTCGCGCAGGCCGCTCCCAAAGTCTCAGCCCATTCCGAGTCCGCGGACGGAAGTTGGCCAGCCCTCCCCCAAGGCTATAGCCCACCCGCTTTTGGCCATTTTTCCGCTGGGGTTTGGGCGCCCGACCTTCGGCGGTTATTTTTGGGCGCGGCTGTGCCCGTGACTTATTGTTGGCACGCAGAGGCCGCCACAAAGTCTCGCCCCATTCCGAGTCCGGCGGACGGTTGGCCAGCCCCTCCCCCAAGGCTATAGCCCACCCGCTTTTGGCCATTTTTACGCTGGACGAACTTGGCGCCCGCCTTCGGGCGGTTATTTTTGGGTACGGCTGTGCCGGGGCCTATTTTTGGCATGCACGGAGGCCGCCAGAAGTCTCACGCGATTCCGAGTCCGCGCGGATTTGGCGGGCCAGCCGCACTTCCCAAGGCTATAGCCCACCCGCTTTTGTGGCCTTTTTCCGCTGGACAAACTTGGCGCCCGGCCTTTGGGCGTTATTTTTGGCGCGGCTGTACCTGGGCCTATTTTTGGCACACGGAGGCCGCTCGCAAAGTCTTGCGCCATTCTGAGTCCGGCGGACGGTTGGCCAGCCCCACCCCCAAGGCTATAGCCCGCCTGCTTTTTGTGGCCTTTTTCCTCTGGACGAACTTGGCGACCCTGCCTTCGGGCGGTTATTTTTGGGCGCGGGTGTGCCCGGGGCCTATATTTGGCACACGGAGACCGCCGCAAAGTCTCGCGCAACTCCGAGCCCGGGCGGACGGTTGGCCAGCCCCACCCCCTGGCCATAGCCCACCCGCTTTGTGGCCTTTTTCCGCTGGACGAACTTGGCGGCCCGGCCTTCGGGCTGTTATTTTTGGGAGCGGCTGTGCCCGGGCCTAGTTTTGCAAACGGAGGCCGCTCGCAAAGTCTCGCGCCATTCCGAGTCCGGGACGAAGTTGGCCAGCCCACTACCCCCAAGGATATAGCCCACCCGCTTTTGTGGCCATTTTCCGCTGGACGAACTTGGCGCACCGCCTTCGGGCGGTTATTTTTGGTCGCGGCTGTGCGCACGGCCTATTTTTGGCACTCGGAGGCCCTCGCAGTCTCGCGCCATTCCGAGTCCGGGCGGACGGCGGGCCAACCCCACCCCCAAAGGCTATAGCCCACCCGCTTTTGTGGCCTTTTTCGCTGGACGAACTTGGCCCCTGCCTTCGGGCAGTTATTTTTGGCGCGGGCTGTGCCTGCGCAGCCTATTTTTGGCTCACGGAGGCCCCTCGCAAAGTCTCGCGCCATTCCGAGTCCAGTGGACGAAGTGGGCCATCCCCACCCCCCAAGGCTATAGCCCACCCGTTTTTGTGGCCTTTTTCCGCTGGACGAACTTGGCGCCCCGGCCTTCGGGTGGTTATTTTTGGGCGCGACTGTGCCCATGGACTATTTTTCGCACACGGAGGCCCCTCGCAAAGTCTCGCACCATTCCGAGTCCGGCAGACGAAGTTAGCCAGCCCCACCCCCAAGGCTATAGCCTACCCGTTTTTGTGGCCTTTTTCCGCTGGACGAACTTGGCGCCCCGGCCTTCGGGTGGTTATTTTTGGGCGCGACTGTGCCCGTGGCCTATTTTTAGCAAACGGAGGCCCCTCGCAAAGTCTCGTGCCATTCCGAGTCCGGCAGACGAAGTTAGCCAGCCCCACCCCCAAGGCTATAGCCCACCCGTTTTTGTGGCCTTTTTCCGCTGGACGAACTTGGCGCCCCGGCCTTCGGGTGGTTATTTTTGGGCGCGACTGTGCCCGTGGCCTATTTTTAGCAAACGGAGGCCCCTCGCAAAGTCTCCCGCCATTCCGAGTCCGGCAGACGAAGTTAGCCAGCCCCACCCCCAAGGCTATAACCCACCCGTTTTTGTGGCCTTTTTCCGCTGGACGAACTTGGCGCCCCGACCTTCGGGTGGTTATTTTTGGGTACGGCTGTGCCCGCGGCCTATTTTTGGCACACGGAGGTCCCTCGCAAAGTCTCGCCCCATTCCGAGTCCGGCGGACGAAGTTGGCCAGCCCCACCCCCAAGGCTATAGCCCACCCGTTTTTGTGGCCTTTTTCCGCTGGACGAACTTGGCGCCCCGGCCTTCGGGTGGTTATTTTTGGGCGCGACTGTGCCCGTGGCCTATTTTTAGCAAACGGAGGCCCCTCGCAAAGTCTCGCGCCATTCCGAGTCCGGCAGACGAAGTTAGCCAGCCCCACCCCCAAGGCTATAGCCCACCCGTTTTTGTGGCCTTTTTCCGCTGGACGAACTTGGCGCCCCGGCCTTCGGGTGGTTATTTTTGGGTACGGCTGTGCCCGCGGCCTATTTTTGGCACACGGAGGTCCCTCGCAAAGTCTCGCCCCATTCCGAGTCCGGCGGACGAAGTGGGCCAGCCCCACCACCAACGCTATAGCCCACCCGTTTGTGGTGACGTGTTCCGCTGGTCTAACTTGGCGCCCCGGCCTTCGGGTGGTTATTTTTGGGCGTGACTGTGCCCGTGGCCTATTTTTAGCAAACGGAGGCCCCTCGCAAAGTCTCGCGCCATTCCGAGTCCGGCTGACGAAGTTCGCCAGCCCCACCCCCAAGGCTATAGCCCACCCGTTTTTGTGGCCTCTTTCCGCTGGACGAACTTGGCGCCCCGGCCTTCGGGTGGTTATTTTTGGGTACGGCTGTGGCCGCGTCCTATTTTTGGCACGCAGATGCCGCTCGCAAAGTCTCGCCCCATTCCAAGTCCCGGCGGACGAAGTTGGCCAGCCCCACCTCCCAAGGCTATAGCCCACCCGTTTTTGTGGCCTTTTTCCGCTGGACGAACATGGCGCCCCGGCCTTCGGGCTGTTATTTTTGGGCGCGGCTGTGCCCGCGGCTTATTTTTGGCACACGGAGGCCCCTTGCAAAGTCTCGAGTCATTCCGAGTCCGACGGACGAAGGTGGACAGCCCCAACCCCAAGGCTATAGCCCACCCGTTTTTGTGGCCTTTTTCCGCTGGACGAACTTGGCGCCCCGGCCTTCGGGCAGTTAGTTTTTGGGGAGGATGTTACCGCGGGCTATATTTGTCACATGGAGGCCCCTCGAAAAGTCACGCGCCATTCCGAGGCCGGCGGACGACGGTGGGCAAGCCCCACCCCCAAGGTTATAGCCCACCCGCTTTTGTGGCCTTTTTCCGCTGGACGAACTTGGCGCCCCGGCCTTCGGGCGGTTATTTTTGGGCGCGGCTGTGCCCGCGGCATATTTTTGGCTCACGGAGGACCCTCGAAAAGTGCCGCGCCATTCCGAGTCCGGCGGACAAAGTTGGCCAGCCCCACCCCCCAAGGCTATAGCCCACCCGTTTTTGTAGCCTTATTCCGCTGGACGAACTTGGCGCCCCGGCCTTCGGGTGGTTATTTTTACACGCGGCTGTGCCCACGGCCTATTTTTGGCACTCGGAGGCCCCTCGCAAAGTCTCGCCCCATTCCGAGTCCGGCGGACGAAGTTGGCCAGCCCCACCCCCCAAGGCTATAGCCCACCCGTTTTTGTGACCTTTTTCCGCTGGACGAACATGGCGCCCCGGCCTTCGGGCGGTTATTTTTGGGCGCGGCTGTGCCCGTGGCCTATTTTTAGCACACGGAGGCCCCTCGCAAAGTCTCGTTCCATTCCGAGTCCGGCGGACGAAGTAGGCCAGCCCCAACCCCCAAGGCTATAGCCCACCCGTTTTTGTGGCCTTTTTCCGCTGGACGAACTTGGCGCCCCGGCCTTCGGGCAGTTATTTTTTGGAGCGGCTGTGTCCGCGGCCTATTTTTGGCACATGGAGGCCCCTCGCAAAGTCTCGCACCATTCCGAGTCCGGCGGACGAAGTGGGCAAGCCCCACCCCCCAAGGTTATAGCCCACCCGTTTTTGTGGCCTTTTTCCGCTGGACGAACTTGGCGCCCCGGCCTTCGGGCGGTTATTTTTGGGCGCGGCTGTGCCCGCGGCATATTTTTGGCTCACGGAGGACCCTCGAAAAGTGCCGCGCCATTCCGAGTCCGGCGGACAAAGTTGGCCAGCCCCACCCCCCAAGGCTATAGCCCACCCGTTTTTGTAGCCTTATTCCGCTGGACGAACTTGGCGCCCCGGCCTTCGGGTGGTTATTTTTACACGCGGCTGTGCCCACGGCCTATTTTTGGCACTCGGAGGCCCCTCGCAAAGTCTCGCGCCATTCCGAGTCCGGCGGACGAAGTGGGCCAGCCCCATCCCCCAAGGTTATAGCCCACCCGTTTTTGTGGCCTTTTTCCGCTGGATGAACTTGGCGCCCCGGCTTTCGGGCGGTTATTTTTGGGCGCGGCTGTGCCCGCAGCCTATTTTTGGCACACGGAGGCCCCTCGTAAAGTCTCCCACCATTCCGAGTCCGGCGGACGAAGTCGGCCAGCCCCACCCCCCAAGGGTATGGCCCACCCGTTTTTGTGGCCTTTTTCCGCTGGACGAACTTGGCGCCCCGGCCTTCGGGCGGTTATTTTTGGGCAAGGCTGAGCCCACAGCCTAGTTTTGGCACACGGAGGCGCCTTACGAAGTCTCGCACCATTCCGAGTCCGGCGGACGAAGTTGGCCAGCCCCAAACCCCAAGGCTATTGCCCACCCGTTTTTGTGGCCTTTTTCCGCTGGACGAACTTGGTGCTCCGGCCTTCGGGGGGTTATTTTTGGACGCGGCTGTGCCCGCGGTCTATTTTTAGCACACGGAGGCCCCTCGCAAAGTCTCGCGCCATTCCGAGTACGGCTGACTAAGTTGGCCAGCCCCACCCCCCAAGGCTATAGCCCACCCGTTTTTGTGGCCTCTTTCCGCTGGCGAACTTGGCGCCTAGGCCTTCGGGCGGTTATTTTTGGGCGCGGCTGTGCCCGCGGCCTATTTTTGGCACACGGAGGCCCCTCGCAAAGTCTCGCGCCATTCCGAAACCGGCGGACGAAATTGGCCAGCCCCACCCCCCAAGGCTATAGCCCTCCCGTTTTTGTGGCCTTTTTCCGCTGGACGAACTTGGCGCCCCGGCCTTCGGGCGGTTATTTTTGGGCGCGGCTGTGCCCGCGGCCTATTTTTGGCTCACGGAGGCCCCTCGCAAAGTCTCGCGCCATTCCGAGTCCGGGGGACGAAGTGGGCCATCCCCACCCCCCAAGGCTATAGCCCACCCGTTTTTGTGGCCTTTTTCCGCTGGACGAACTTGGTGCCCCGGCCTTCGGGTGGTTATTTTTGGGTACGGCTGTGCCCGCGGCCTTTTTTTAGCACACGGAGGCCCCTCGCAAAGTCTCGCCCCATTCCGAGTCCGGCAGACGAAGTTGGCCAACCCCACCCCCCAAGGCTATTGTGGCCTTTTTCCGCTGGACGAACTTGGCGCCCCGGCCTTCGGGCGGTTATTTTTGGGCTCGGCTGTGCCCGTGGCCTATTTTTAGCACACGGAGGCCCCTCGCAAAGTCTTGTTCCATTCCGAGTCCGGCGGACGAAGTAGGCCAGCCCCAACCCCCAAGGCTATAGCCCACCCATTTTTGTGGCCTTTTTCCGCTGGACGAACTTGGCGCCCCGGCCTTCGGGCAGTTATTGTTTGGAGCGGCTGTGTCCGCGGCCTATTTTTGGCACACGGAGGCCCCTCGAAAAGTCTCGCACCATTCCGAGTCCGGCGGACGAAGTGGGCCAGCCCCACCCCCCAAGGCTATAGCCCACCCGTTTTTGTTGCCTTTTTCCGCTGGACGAACTTGGCGCCCCGGCCTTCGGGCGGTTATTTTTGTGTGCGGCTGTGCCCACGGCCTATTTTTGGCACTCGGAGGCCCCTCGCAAAGTCTCGCGCCATTCCGAGTCCGGCGGACGAAGGGGGCCAGCCCCACCCCCAAAGGCTATAGCCCACCCATTTTTGTGGCCTTTTTTCGCTGGACGAACTTGGCGCCCCGGCCTTCGGGCAGTTATTTTTGGGCGCGGCTGTGCCCGCGGCCTATTTTTGGCACACAGAGGCCCCTCGAAAAGTCTCGCGCCAGTCCGAGTCCGGCAGACGAAGTTAGCCAGCCCCACCCCAAAGGCTATAGCCCACCCGTTTTTGTGGCCTTTTTCCGCTGGACGAACTTGGCGCCCCGGCCTTCGGGTGGTTAATTTTGGGTAAGGCTGTACCCGCGGCCTATTTTTGGCACACGGAGGTCCCTCGCATAGTCTCGCCCCATTCCGAGTCCGGCGGACGAAGTTGGCCAGCCCCACCCCCCAAGGCTATAGCCCACCCGTTTTTGTGGCCTTTTTCCGCTGGACAAACTTGGCGCCCCGGCTTTCGGGCGGTTATTTTTGGGCGCGGCTGTGCCCGCAGCCTATTTTTGGCACACGGAGGCCCCTCGTAAAGTCTCCCGCCATTCCGAGTCCGGCGGATTTAAGTCGCCAGCCCCACCCCCAAGGGTATGGCCCACCCGCTTTTGTGGCCTTTTTCCGCTGGACGAACTTGGCGCACCGCCCTTCGGGCGGTTATTTTTGGCGCGGCTGAGGCCACAGCCTAGTTTTGACACACGAAGGCCCGCTATAAGTCTCGTACCATTCCGAGTCCGGGTGGACGAACTTGGCCAGCCCCACCCCCAAAGCTATAGCCCACCCGCTTTTGTGGCCTTTTTCCGCTGGACGAACTTGGTGCTCCGCCTTCGGGGGTTATTTTTGGGTACGGCTGTGCCCACGGTCTATTTTTGGCACACGGAGGCCCTCGCAAAGTCTCGCACCATTCCGAGTCCGGCGGACTAAGTTGGCCAGCCCCACCCCCAAGGCTATAGCCCACCCGCTTTTGTTGCCTTTTTCCGCTGGACGAACTTGGCGCCCGGCCTTTGGGCAGTTATTTCTGGGAGCGGCTGTCCATCCGCGGCGATTTTTGGCACACGGAGGCCCCTAGAAAACTCTCGCGCCATTCCGAGTCCGCGGACGAAGTTGGCCACCCCACCCCCAAGGCTATAGCCCACCCGCTTTTGTAGCCTTTTTCCGCTGGACGAACTTGGCGCCCGGCCTTCGGCGGTTAATTTTGCGCGCGGCTGTGCCTACGGCTTATTTTTGGCACACGGAGGCCCTCGTAAAGTCTCTCGCCATTCCGAGTCCGGCGGACGAAGTGGGCCAGCCCCACCCCCAAGGCTATAGCCCACCCATTTTGTGGCCTTTTTCCGCTGGACAAACTTGGCGCCCGGCTTTCGGCGGTTATTTTTGACGCGGCTGTGCCCGCAGCCTATTTTTGGCACACGGAGGCCCTCGTAAAGTCTCCCACCATTCCGAGTCCGCGGACGAAGTCGCCAGCCCCACCCCCAAGGGTATGGCCCACCCGCTTTTGTGGCCTTTTTCCGCTGGACGAACCTTATGCACCGCCCTTCGGGCGGTTATTTTTGGCGCAAGCTGTGCCCGCGGCCTATTTTTGGCACACAGAGGCCCTCGCAAATTCTCGCGCCATTCCGAGTCCGCGGACGAAGTTGAACAGCCCCACCCCCAAGGCTATAGCCCACCCGCTTTTGTGGCCTTTTTCCGCTGGATGAACTTGGCGCCTGCCTTCGGGCGGTTATTTTTGGGCGTGGCTGTGCCCGCGGCCTATTTTTGTCACACGGAGTCTCCTCGCAAAGTCTCGCGCTTTCCAAGTCCGGCGGACGGTTGGCCAGCCCCACCCCCAAGGCTATAGCCCACCCGCTTTTGTGGCCTTTTTCCGCTGGACAAACTTGGCGCCCGGCTTCAAGCGGTTATTTTGGGCGCGGCTGTGCCCGCAGCCTATTTTTGGCACACGGAGGCCCTCGTAAAGTCTCCCGCCATTCCGAGTCCGGCGGACTAAGTTGGCCAGCCCCACCCCCAAGGCTATAGCCCACCCGCTTTTGTGGCCTTTTTCTGCTGGACAAACTTGGCACCCGGCTTGGCGGTTATTTTTGGCGCGGCTGTGCCCGCTGCCTATTTTTGGCACACGGAGGCCCTCGTAAAGTCTCCCGCCATTCCGAGTCCGGGCGGACGGTCGGCTATCCCCACCCCCAAGGGTATGGCCCACCCGCTTTTGTGGCCTTTTTCCGCTGGACGAACTTCGCGCATCAGCCCTTCGGGCGGTTATTTTTGGGCGCGGCTGAGCCCACAGCCTAGTTTTGACACACGAAGGCCCGCTATGGTCTCGCACCATTCCGAGTCCGCGGACGAACTTGGCCAGCCCCCACCCCCAAAGCTATAGCCCACCCATTTTGTGGCCTTTTTCCGCTGGACGAACTTGGTGCTCCGCCTTCGGGGTTATTTTTGGGTGCGGCTGTGCCCGCGGTCTATTTTTGGCACACGGAGGCCCCTCGCAAAGTCTCGCGCCATTCCGAGTCCGGGCGGACTGTTGGCCAGCCCCACCCCCAAGGCTATAGCCCACCCGTTTTTGTTGCCTTTTTCCGCTGGACAAACTTGGCGCCCCGGCCTTCGGGCGGTTATTTATTGGAGCGGCTGTGTCCGGGCCCGATTTTTGGAACAAGGAGGCCCCTCGAAAAGTCTCGCGCCATTCTGAGTCCGGCGGACGAAGTTGGCCAGCCCCACCCCCCAAGGGTATGGCCCACCCGTTTTTGTGGCCTTTTTCCGCTGGACGAACTTGGCGCCCCGGCCTTCGCGCGGTTATTTTTGGGCGCGGCTGTGCCCGCGGCCTATTTTTGGCTCACGGAGGCCCTTGAAAAGTCTCGCGCCATTCCGAGTCCGGCGGACTAAGTTGGCCAGCCCCACCCCCCAAGGCTATAGCCCACCCGTTTTTGTGGCCTTTTTCCGCTGGACGAACTTGGCGCCCCGGCCTTCGGGCGGTTATTTTTGGGCGCGGCTGTCCCCGCGGCCTATTTTTGGCTCACGGAGGCCCCTCGAAAAGTCTCGCGCCATTCCGAGTCCGGCGGACGAAGTTGGCCAGCCCCACCCCCCAAGGCTATAGCCCACCCATTTTTGTAGCCTTTTTCCGCTGGACGACTTGGCGCCCCAGCCTTCGGGCGGTTATTTTTGCGCGCGGCTGTACCAACGGCCTATTTTTGGCACTCGAAGGCCCCTCGCAAAGTCTCATGCCATTCCGAGTCCGGGCGGACGGCGGGCCAGCCCCTCCCCCCAAGGCTATAGCCTACCCATTTTTTGGCCATTTTTCCGCTGGGGGGTTTGGGTGCCCCGACCTTCGGGCGGTTATTTTTTGGCGCGGCTGTGCCCGCGGCCTTTTTTTGGCACGTGGAGGCCGGTCGCAAAGTCTCGCCCCATTCCGAGTCCGGCGGACGAAGTTGACCAGCCCGTCCCCCCAAGGCTATAGCCCACCCGTTTTTTGGCCATTTTTCCGCTGGACGAACTTGGCGCCCCGGCCTTAGGGGGTTATTTTTAGGCGCAGCTGCACCCGTGTCCTATTTTTGGCACGCGGAGGCCGCCTGCAAAGTCTCGCCCATTCCGAGTCCGGCGGACGGTTGGCCAGCCCTCTCCCCAAGGCTATAGCCCACCCGCTTTTTGGCCATTTTTCCGCTTGGACGAACTTGGCGCCCGGCCTTAGGGGGTTATTTTTGGCGCAGCTGCACCCACGCCCTATTTTTGGCACGCGGAGGCCGCCGCGCAGTCTCCCCCATTCCGAGTCCGGGCGGACGGTTGGCCAGCCTCTCCCCCCAAGGATATAGCCCACACGTTTTTTTGGCCATTGTTCCGCTAGGGGGTTTGGGCGCGCCGACCTTCGGGCGGTTATTTTAGCGCGCGGCTGTGCTAGTGGCCTATTTTTGGCACGCGGAGGCCGCTCGCAAAGTCTCGTCCCATTCCGAGTCCGGCGGACGAAGTTGGCCAGCCCCTCCCCCCAAGGCTATAGCCCACCCTTTTTTTGGCCATTTTTCCGCTGGACGAACATGGCGCCCCGTCCTTCGGGCGGTTATTTATTGGTGCGGCTGTGCCCGCGGCCTATTTTTAGCACGTGGAGGCCGTTCGCAAAGTCTCGCCCCATTCCGAGTCCGGCGGACGAAATGGGCCCGACCCTCCCCCCAAGGGTATAGCCCACCCTTTTTTTGGCCATTTTTCCGCTGGGGGGTTTGGGCGCGCCGACCTTCGGGTGGTTATTTTTGGACGCGGCTGTGCCCGTGGCCAATTTTTGGCACGCGGAGCCCGCTCGCAAAGTCTCGTCCCATTCCGAGTCCGGCGGACGAAGTTGTCCAGCCCCTCCCCCCAAGGCTATAGCCCACCCTTTTTTTGGCCATTTTTCCGCTGGGGGGTTTGAGCGCGCCGACCTTCGGGTGGTTATTTTTGGGCACGACTGTGGCCGTGTCCTATTTTTGGCACGTGGAGGCCGCTCGCAAAGTCTCGTCCCATTCTGAGTTCGGCGGACGAAGTTGGGCAGGCCCTCTCCCCAAGGCTATAGTCCACCCGTTTTTTGGCCATTTTTCCGCTGGACGAACTTGGCGCCCCGGTCTTCGGGCGGTTATTTTTGGGCGCGGCTGTGCCCGCGGCCTATTTTTGGCGCACAGATGCCGCTCGCAAAGTCTCGCCCCATTCCGAGTCCGCCGGACGAAGTTGGCCAGCCCCTCCCCCCAACGCTATAGCCCACCCGTTTTTTGGCCATTTTTCCGCTGGACGAACTTGGCGCCCCGGCCTTCGGGCGGTTATTTATTGGCGCGGCTGTGCCCGCGGCCTATTTTTGGCACGTGGAGGCTACTCGCAAGGTCTCGCCCCATTCCGAGTTCGGCGGACGAAGTCGGCCAGCCCCTCCCCCCAAGGCTATAGCCCACCCATTTTTTTGCCATTTTTCCGCTGGGGGGTTTGGGTGCGCCGCCCTTCGGGCAGTTATTTTTAGACGCGGCTGTGCCCATGGCCAATTTTTGGCACGCGGAGCCCGCTCGCAAAGTCTCGTCCCATTCCGAGTCCGGCGGACGAAGTTGGCCAGCCCCTCCCCCCAAGGCTATATAGCCCACCCTTTTTTTGGCCATTTTTCCGCTGGGGGGTTTGGGCGCGCCGACCTTCGGGTGGTTATTTTTTGGCACGACTGTGCCCGTGTCCTATTTTTGGCACGTGGAGGCCGCTCGCAAAGTCTCGCCCCATTCTGAGTTCGGCGGACGAAGTGGGCCAGCCCCTCCCCCCAAGGCTATAGTCCCCCCGTTTTTTGGCCATTTTTCCGCAGGGGGGTTTGGGCACGCCATCCTTCGGGCAGTTATTTTTGGACGCGGCTGTGTCCATGGCCTATTTTTGGCACGCGGAGGCCGTTCGCAAAGTCACGCCCCATTCCGAGTCCGGCGGACGAAGTTGGCCAGCCCCTGCCCCCAAGGCAATAGCCCACCTGTTTTTTGGCCATTTTTCCGCTGGACGAACTTGGCGCCCCGGCCTTCGGGCGGTTATTTTTGGGCGTGGCTGTGCCCCCGGCCTATTTTCGGCACGCGGAGGCTGCTCACAAAGTCTCGCCCCATTCCGAGTCCGGCGGACGGTTGGCCAGCCCTCCCCCAAGGCTATAGCCCACCCATTTTTGTCCATTTTTCCGCTGGAGGAACTTGGCGCCCCGCCGTCCGGCGGTTAATTTTGGGCGTGGCTGTGCCCCGTCCTATTTTCGCACGCTGGAGGCTGCTCACAAAGTCTCGCCCCATTCCGAGTCCGGCGGACGAAGTTGGCCAGCCCCTCCCCCCAAGGTAATCGCCCACCTGTTTTTTGGCCATTTTTCCGCTGGACGAACTTGGCGCCCCGGCCTTCGGGCGGTTATATTTGGGCGTGGCTGTGCCCCCGGCCTATTTTCGGCACGCGGAGGCTCCTCACAAAGTCTCGCCCCATTCCGAGTCCGGCGGACGAAGTTGGCCAGCCCCTCCCCCCAAGGCTATAGCCCACCCATTTTTTGTCCATTTTTCCGCGGGACGAACTTGGTGCCCCGGCCGTCGGGCGGTTATTTTTGGGCGTGGCTGTGGCCCCGGCCTATTTTCGGCACGCGGAGGCTGCTCACAAAGTCTCGCCCCATTCCGAGTCCGGCGGACGAAGTTGGCCAGCCCCTCCCCCCAAGGCTATAGCCCACCTATTTTTTGTCCATTTTTCCGCTGGACGAACTTGGCGCCCCGGCCGTCGGGCGGTTACTTTTGGGCGTGGCTGTGTCCACGGTCTATTTTTGGCACGCGGAGGCCGCTCGCAAAGTCTCGGCCCATTCCGAGTCCGGCGGACGAAGTGGGCCAGCCCCTCCCCCCAAGGCTATAGCCCACCCGTTTTTTGGCCATTTTTCCGCTGGGCGGGGTTGGCGCCCCGGCCTTCGGGCGGTTATTTTTGGGCGCGGCTGTGCCCGGGGCCTATTTTTGGCAGGGGGAGGCCGCTCGCAAAGTCTCGGCCCATTCCGAGTCCGGCGGACGAAGTAGGCCAGCCCCTCCCCCCAAGGCTATAGCCCACCCGTATTTTGGCCATTTTTCCGCTGGGGGGTTTGGGCGCAACGACCATCGGGGGGTTATTTTTGTGCGCGGCTGTGCCCGTGGCCATTTTTTGGCACACAGATGCCGCTCGCAAAGTCTCGCCACATTCCGAGTCCGGCGGATTAAGTTGACCAGCCCGTCCCCCCAAGGCTATAGCCCACCCGTTTTTTGGCCATTTTTCCGCTGGACGAACTTGGCGCCCCGGCCTTAGGGGGGTTATTTTTAGGCGCAGCTGCACCCGCGTCCTATTTTTGGCAAGCGGAGGCCGTTCGCAAAGTCTCGCCCCATTCCGAGTCCGGCGGACGAAGTTGGCCAGCCCCTCCCCCCAAGGATATAGCCCACACGTTTTTTTGGCCATTGTTCCGCTGGGAGGTTTGGGCGCGCCGACCTTCGGGCGGTTATTTTAGCGCGCGGCTGAGCCAGTGGCCTATTTTTGGCGCGCGGAGGCCGCTCACAAAGTCTCGTCCCATTCCGAGTCCGGCGGACGAAGTTGGCCAGCCCCTCCCCTCAAGGCTATAGCCCACCCTTTTTTTGGCCATTTTTCCGCTGGACGAACTTGGCGCCCCGTCCTTCGGGCGGTTATTTATTGGCGCGGCTGTGCCCGCGGCCTATTTTTAGCACGCGGAGGCCGTTCGCAAAGTCTCGCCCCATTCCGAGTCCGGCGGACGAAATGGGCCCGACCCTCCCCCCAAGGCTATAGCCCACCCTTTTTTTGGCCATTTTTCCGCTGGGGGGTTTGGGCGCGCCGACCTTCGGGCAGTTATTTTTGGGCGCGGCTGTGCCCGTGGCCTATTTTTGGCACGTGGAGGCCACTCGCAAAGTCTCGCCCCATTCCGAGTTCGGCGGACGAAGTTGGCCAGCCCCTCCGCCCAAGGCTATAGCCCACCCGTTTTTTGACCATTTTTCCGCTGGGGGGTTTGGGCGCGCCGACCTTCGGGCGGTTATTTTTGGACGCGGCTGTGTCCGGGCCCTATTTTTGGCACGCGGAGGCCGCTCGTAAAGTCTCACCCCATTCCGAGTCCGGCGGACGAAGTTGGGCAGGCCCTCCCCCCAAGGCTATAGTCCGCCCGTTTTTTGGCCATTTTTCCGCTGGACGAACTTGGCGGCCCGGCCTTCGGGCGGTTATTTTTGGGCGCGGCTGTGCCCGCGGCCTATTTTTGGCTCACAGAGGCCGCTCGCAAAGTCTCGCCCCATTCCGAGTCCGCCGGACGAAGTTGGCCAGCCCCTCCCCCCAAGGCTATAGCTCACCCGTTTTTTGGCCATTTTTCCGCTGTACGAACTTGGCGCCCCCGCCTTCGGGCAGTTATTTTTGGGCGCGGCTGTGCCTGCGGCCTATTTTTGGTGCGCAGAGGCCGCTCGCAAAGTCTCGCCCCATTCCGAGTCCGCCGGACGAAATTGGCCAGCCCATCCCCCCAACGCTATAGCCCACCCGTTTTTTGGCCATTTTTCCGCTGGACGAACTTGGCGCCCCGGCCTTCGGGCGGTTATTTATTGGTGCGGCTGTGCCCGCGGCCTATTTTTGGCACGCGGAGGCCACTCGCAAAGTCTCGCCCCATTCCAAGTTCGGCGGACGAAGTGGGCCAGCCCCTCCCCCCAAGGCTATAGCCCACCCATTTTTTGGCCATTTTTCCGCTGGACGAACTTGGCGCCCCGTCCTTCGGGCGGTTATTTATTGGCGTGGCTGTGCCCGCGGCCTATTTTTAGCACGCGGAGGCCGCTCGCAAAGTCTCGGCCCATTCCGAGTCCGGCGGACGAAGTAGGCCAGCCCCTCCCCCCAAGGCTATAGCCCACCCGTATTTTGGCCATTTTTCCGCTGGGGGGTTTGGGCGCAACGACCATCGGGGGGTTATTTTTGTGCGCGGCTGTGCCCGTGGCCATTTTTTGGCACACAGATGCCGCTCGCAAAGTCTCGCCACATTCCGAGTCCGGCGGACGAAGTTGACCAGCCCGTCCCCCCAAGGCTATAGCCCACCCGTTTTTTGGCCATTTTTCCACTGGACGAACTTGGCGCCCCGGCCTTAGGGGGGTTATTTTTAGGCGCAGCTGCACCAAGGCCCTATTTTTGGCAGCGGAGGCCGCTCGCAAAGTCTCGCCCCATTCCGAGTCCGGCGGACGAAGTTGGCCAGCCCCTCCCCGCAAGGATATAGCCCACACGTTTTTTTGGCAATTGTTCCGCTGGGGTTTAAGCGCGCACGACCTTCGGGCGGTTATTTTAGCGCGCTGCTGTGCCAAGGCCTATTTTTGGCGCGCTGGAGGCCGCTCGCAAAGTCTCGTCCCATTCCGAGTCCGCGGACGGTTGGCCAGCCCCTCCCCTCAAGGCTATAGCCCACCCTTTTTTTGGCCATTTTTCCGCTGGACGAACTTGGCGCCCCGTCCTTCGGGCGGTTATTTATTGGCGCGGCTGTGCCCGCGGCCTATTTTTAGCACGCGGAGGCCGATCGCAAAGTCTCGCCCCATTCCGAGTCCGGCGGACGAAGTTGGCCCGACCCTCCCCAAAGGCTATAGCCCACCCTTTTTTTGGCCATTTTTCCGCTGGGGGGTTTGGGCGCGCCGACCTTCGGGCAGTTATTTTTGGGCGCGGCTGTGCCCGTGGCCTATTTTTGGCACGTGGAGGCCGCTCGCAAAGTCTCGCCCCATTCCGAGTTCGGCGGACGAAGTTGGCCAGCCCCTCCGCCCAAGGCTATAGCCCACCCGTTTTTTGACCATTTTTCCGCTGGGGGGTTTGGGCGCGCCGACCTTCGGGCGGTTATTTTTGGACGCGGCTGTGTCCGGGGCCTATTTTTGGCACGCGGAGGCCGCTCGTAAAGTCTCACCCCATTCCGAGTCCGGCGGACGAAGTTGGGCAGGCCCTCCCCCCAAGGCTATAGTCCGCCCGTTTTTTGGCCATTTTTCCGCTGGACGAACTTGGCGCCCCGGCCTTCGGGCGGTTATTTTTGGGCGCGGCTGTGCCCGCGGCCTATTTTTGGCTCACAGAGACCGCTCGCAAAGTCTCGCCCCATTCCGAGTCCGCCGGACGAAGTTGGCCAGCCCCTCCCCCCAAGGCTATAGCTCACCCGTTTTTTGGCCATTTTTCCGCTGTACGAACTTGGCGCCCCCGCCTTCGGGCAGTTATTTTTGGGCGCGGCTGTGCCTGCGGCCTATTTTTGGTGCGCAGAGGCCGCTCGCAAAGTCTCGCCCCATTCCGAGTCCGCCGGACGAAATTGGCCAGCCCATCCCCCCAACGCTATAGCCCACCCGTTTTTTGGCCATTTTTCCGCTGGACGAACTTGGCGCCCCGGCCTTCGGGCGGTTATTTATTGGTGCGGCTGTGCCCGCGGCCTATTTTTGGCACGCAGAGGCCACTCGCAAAGTCTCGCCCCATTCCAAGTTCGGCGGACGAAGTGGGCCAGCCCCTCCCCCCAAGGCTATAGCCCACCCATTTTTTGGCCATTTTTCCGCTGGACGAACTTGGCGCCCCGTCCTTCGGGCGGTTATTTATTGGCGTGGCTGTGCCCGAGGCCTATTTTTAGCACGCGGAGGCCGTTCGCAAAGTCTCGCCCCATTCCGAGTCCGGCGGACGAAATGGGCCCGACCCTCCCCCCAAGGCTATAGCTCACCCTTTTTTTGGCCATTTTTCCGCTGGGGGGTTTGGGCGTGCCGACCTTCGGGCAGTTATTTTTGGGCGCGGCTGTGCCCGTGGCCTATTTTTGGCACGTGGAGGCCGCTCGCAAAGTCTCGCCCCATTCCGAGTTCGGCGGACGAAGTTGGCCAGCCCCTCCGCCCAAGGCTATAGCCCACCTGTTTTTTGACCATTTTTCCGCTGGGGGGTTTGGGCGCGCCGACCTTCG
This sequence comes from Citrus sp. QX-2021, assembly GCA_030444885.1. NCBI lineage: Eukaryota > Viridiplantae > Streptophyta > Magnoliopsida > Sapindales > Rutaceae > Citrus > Citrus sp. QX-2021. The sequence continues at coordinate 86,851 of JAUJEF010000301.1, read as the reverse complement.
TGCGGTTATTTTTGGACGTGGCTGTGTCCGTGGCCTATTTTTGGCACGCGGACGCCGCTCAGAAGTCTCACCCCATTCCGAGTCCGGCGGACGGTTGGGTAGGCCCTCCCCAAGGCTATAGTCCACCCGCTTTTGGCCATTTTTCCGCTGGACGAACTTGGCGCCCGCCCTTCGGGCGGTTATTTTTGGGCGTGGCTGTTCCTGCGGCCTATTTTTGGCACACAGAAGCCGCCGCAAAGTCTCGCCCCATTCCGAGTCCGCGGACGAACTTGGCCAGCCCCTCCCCAACGCTATAGCCCACCCGTTTTTTGGCCATTTTTCCGCTGGACGAACTTGGCGCCCCGGCCTTCGGGTGGTTAGTTATTGGCGCGGCTGTGCCCGCGGCCTATTTTTGGCACGCGGAGGCCACTCGCAAAGTCTCGCCCCATTCCGAGTCTGGCGGATTTGTTGGCCAGCCCCTCCCCCAAGGATATAGCCCACCCATTTTTGGCCATTTTTCCGCTGGGGTTTAAGCGCGCTGGCTTCGGGCGGTTATTTTTGGACGCGGCTGTGCCCGTGCCCAATTTTTGTCACGCGGAGGCCGCTCGCAAAGTCTCGTCCCATTCCGAGTCTGGCGGACGAAGTCGGCCAGCCCCTCCCCCCAAGGCTATAGCCCACCCTTTTTTTGGCCATTTTTCCGCTGGACGAACTTGGCGCCCCGGCCTTCGGGCGGTTATTTATTGGCGCGGCTGTGCCCGTGGCCTATTTTTGGTACGCGGAGGCTGTTCGCAAAGTCTCGCCCCATTCCGAGTCCGGCGGACGAAATGGGCCCGACCCTCACTCCAAGGCTATAGCCCACCCTTTTTTTGGCCATTTTTCCGCTGGGGGGTTTGGGCGCGCCGACCTACGGGCGGTTATTTTTGGGCGCGGCTGTGCCCGTGTCCTATTTTTGGAACGTGGAGGCCACTCGCAAAGTCTCGCCCCATTCTGAGTTCGGCGGACGAAGTTGGCCAGCCCCTCCCCCCAAGGCTATAGTCCCCCCGTTTTTTGGCCATTTTTCCGCAGGGGGGTTTGGGCGCGCCATCCTTCGGGCGGTTATTTTTGGGCGCGGCTGTGCTCATGGCCTATTTTTGGCACGCGGAGGCCGCTCGCAAAGTCACGCCCCATTCCGAGTCCGGCGGACGAAGTTGGCCAGCCCCTCCCCACACGACAATAGCCCACCTGTTTTTTGGCCATTTTTCCACTGGACGAACTTGGCGTCCTGGACTTTGCGCGGTTAGTTTTGGGTACGGCTGTGTCCGCGGCCTATTTTTGGCACGCGGAGGCCGCCGCAAAGTCTCACCCCATTCCGAGTCCGCGGACGAAGTCGCCAGCCCCTCCCCCCAGGCTATAACCCACCCGCTTTTGGCCATTTTTCCGCTGGACGAACTTGGCGGCCTGGCCTTCGGTCGGTTATTTTGGGGCACGGCTGTGCCCGCGGCCTATTTTTGGCAAGCGGAGGCCGCCAGTAAAGTCTCGCCCCATTCCGAGTCCGCGGACGAAGTTGGCCAGCCCCTCCCCCCAAGGCTATAGCCCACCCGTTTTTTGGCTATTTTTCCGCTCGACGAACTTGAAGCCCCGGCCTTCGGGGGCTTATTTTTGGTCGCGGCGGTGCCCGAGGCCTATTTTTGGCACGCGGAGGCAGCTCGCAAAATCTCGCCCCTTTCCGGGTCCGGCTGTTGATGTTTGCCAGGACTTCCCCCGAACGCTATAGCCCACCCGTTTTTTGGCCATTTTTCCGCTGGACGAACTTGGCGCCCCGGCCTTCGGGCGGTTATTTTTGGTCGCGGCTGTGCCCGTGGCCTATTTTTGGCACGCCGAGGCCGCTCGCAAAGTCTCGCCCCATTCCGGGCCCAGCAATTGAAGTTGGCCAGCCCTCCCCCAAGGCTATAGCCCACCCGCTTTTTTGGCCATTTTTCCGCTGGGGTTTGGGCGCGTCGACGCTCGGGGGTTATTTTTCGAGCGGCTGTGCCCGCTGCCTATTTTTGGCACGCTGGAGGCCGCTTGCAAAGTCTCACCCCATTCCGAGTCCGCGGACGGTTGGCCAGCCCTCCTCAAGGCTATAGCCCACCCGCTTTTGGCCATTTTTCCGCTGGGGGGTTGGGCGCGCGACCTTCGGGTGTTATTTTTGGCGCGGCTGTGTCCGTGGCCTATTTTTGGCACGCTGGAGGCCACTCGCAAAGTATCGCCCCATTTCGAGTCCGGCGGACGGTTGGCCAGCCCCTCCCCAAGGCTATAGCCCACCCGCTTTTGGCCATTTTTCCGCTGGGGGTTTGGCGCGCCGACCTTCGGGAGTTATTTTTGGGCACGGCTGTGACCCTGGCCTATTTTTGCACGCGGAGGCCGCTGCAAAGTCTCCCCATTCCGAGTCCGCGGACAAAGTTGGCCAGCCCTCCACCCAAGGCTATAGCCCACCCGTTGTTTGGCCATTTTTCCGCTGGACGAACTTGGCGCCCGGCCTTCGGGCAGTTATTTTTCGGGCGTGGCTGTGCCCGCGCCTATTTTTGGCACGCTGGAGGCCGCCGCAGTCTCGCCCATTCCGAGCCCGGCGGACGAATTTGGCCAGCCCCTCCCCCCAAGGCTATAGCCCACCCGTTTTTTGGCCATTTTTCCGCTGGACGAACTTGGCGCCCCGGCCTTCAGGCGGTTATTTTTTGGCGCGGCTGTGCCCGCAGCCTATATTTTGCACGCGGAGGCCATTCGCAAAGTCTCGGCCCATTCCGAGTCCGGCGGACGAAGTTGGCCAGCCCCTCCCCCCAAGGCTATAGCCCACCCGTTTTTTGGCCATTTTTCCACTGGACGAACTTGGCGTCCCGGCCTTCGGGCGGTTCGTTTTGGGCACGGCTGTGTCCGCGGCCTATTTTTGGCACGCGGAGACTGCTCGCAAAGTCTCGCCCCATTCCGAGTCCGGCGGACGAAGTCGGCCCGCCCCTCCCCCCAAGGCTATCACCCACCCGTTTTTTGGCCATTTTTCCGCTGGACGAACTTGGCGCCCCGGCCTTCGGGCGGTTATTTTTGGGCGCGGCTGTGCCCGCAGCCTGTTTTTGGCACGCGGAGGCCGCTCGCAAAGTCTCGCCCCATTCCGAGTCCGGCGGACGAAGTTGGCCAGCCCCTCCCCCCAAGGGTATAGCCCACCCGTTTTTTGGCCATTTTTTCACTCGACGAACTTGATGCCCCGGCCTTCGGGTGGTTATTTTTGGGCGCGGCTGTGCCCGCGGCCAATTTTTGCACGCGGAGGCCACTCGCAGTCTCGCCCCATTCCGAGTCCGGCAGACGGTTGGCGAGCCCTCCCCCAAGGCTATAGCCCACCCGCTTTTGGCCATTTTTCGCTGGACGAACTTGGCGCCCGGCCTTCGGGCGGTTATTTTTCGGCGCGGGCGGTGTCCGCGGCCTATTTTTGGCACGCTGGAGACTGCTCGCAAAGTCTCGCCCCATTCCGGTCCGCGGACGGTTGGCCACCCGCTCCCCCAAGGCTATAGCCCACCCGCTTTTGGCCATTTTTCCGCTGGACGAAGTTGGCGCCCGCCCTTCGGGCGGTTATTTTTGGTCGCGGCTGTGCCTGTGGCCTATTTTTGGCACGCCAAGGCCAGCTCGCAGTCTCGCCCCATTCCGGTCCGCAATTGAAGTTGGCCAGCCCCTCCCCAAGGCCATAGCCCACCCGCTGTTTGGCCATTTTTCCGGTGGGTGGTTTGGGCGCGCCGACCTTCGGTGGCTTATTTTTGGGAGCGGCTGTGCCCGCGGCCTATTTTTGGCATGCGGAGGCCGCTTGCAAAGTCTCGACCCATTCCGAGTCCGGCGGACGGCTGGCTAGCCCTCCCCCAAGGCTATAGCCCACCCGCTTTTTGGCCATTTTTCCGCTGGGGGTTTAGGCGCTGACCTTCGGGGCTTATTTTTCGGAGCGGCTGTGCCCATGGCCTATTTTTGGTACGCAGAGGCCACTTGCAAAGTCTCGCCCCACTCCGAGTCCGCGGACGAAGTTGGCCAGCCCTCCCCCAAGGCTATAGCCCACCCGCTTTTTTGGCCATTTTTCCACTGGACGAACTTGGTGCCCCGCCTTCGGGCGGTTATTTTTCGGCGCTGAGGTGTCCGCGCCTATTTTTGGCACGCTGGAGGCTGCTCGCAAAGTCTCGCCCCATTCCGGGTCCGGCGGACGAAGTGGGCCACCCCCTCCCCCCAAGGCGATAGCCCACCCGTTTTTTGGCCATTTTTCCGCGGGGCGGGGTGGGCACCCCGGCCTTTGGGCGGTTAGTGTTGGTCGCGGCTGTGCCCGTGGCCTGTTTTTGGCACGCTGGAGGCCGCCGCAGTCTCGCCCCATTCCGGTCCGGCAATTGAAGTTGGCCAGCCCCTCCCCAAGGCTATAGCCCACCCGCTTTTGGCCATTTTTCCGCTGGGGTTTGGGCGCGCCGACCATCGGTGGCTTATTTTTTGAGCGGCTGTGCCCGCTGCCTATTTTTGGCACACGGAGGCCGCTTGCAAAGTCTCGCCCCATTCCGAGTCCGGCGGACGGTTGGCTTGCCCTCCCCCCAGGCTATAGCCCACCCGCTTTTGGCCATTTTTCCGCTGGGGTTTAGGCGCGCCGACCTTCGGGGTTATTTTTCGGAGCGGCTGTGCCCACGGCCTATTTTTGGCACGCGGAGGCCGCTTGCAAAGTCTCGCCCCACTCCGAGTCCGCGGACGGTAGGCCATCCTCCCCCAAGGATAAAGCCCACCCGCTTTTTTGGCCATTTTTCCGCTGGGGGTTTGGGCACGCGACCTTCGGGGTTATTTTTCGGAGCGGCTGTGCCCGCGGCCTATTTTTGGCACGCGGACGCCGCTGGCAAAGTCTCGCCCCATTCCGACTCCGCGGACGGTTGGCCAGCCTCCCTCAAGGCTATAGCCCACCCATTTTTTGGCCATTTTTCCGCTGGGGGGTTTGGGCGCGACGACCTTCGGGGTGTTATTTTTGGGCGCGGCTGTGACCATGGCCTATTTTTGGCACGCGGAGGCTGCTCGCAAAGTCTCCCCCCATTTCGAGTCCGCGGACAAAGTTGGCCAGCCCCTCCCCCAAGGCTATAGCCCACCCGCTTTTGGCCATTTTTCCGCTGGACGAACTTGGCGCCCGGCCTTCGGCGGTTATATTTGGGCGCGGCTGTACCAAGGCCCTATTTTTGCACGCGGGTTGCTCGCAAAGTCTCGCCCATTCCGAGTCCGCGGACAAAGTCGCCAGCCCCTCCCCCAAGGCTATAGCCCACCCGCTTTTGGCCATTTTTCCGCTGGGGTGTTTGGCCGCGCCGACCTTCGGGCGGTTATTTTTGGGCGCGGCTGTGCCCGCCGAGTATTTTTGGCACACGGAGGCTGCTCGCAAAGTCTCGCCCCATTCCGAGTCCGGCGGACGGCGTAGGCCCGCCGCTCCCCCCAAGGCTGTAGCCTACCCGCTTTTTTAGCCATTTTTTCGGCGGACGAACTTGGCGCCCGGCATTCGAGTGGTTATTTTGGGCGCGGCTGAGCCTGGGGCTTATTTTTGGCACGCGGAGGCCGCCGCAAAGTCTCGCCCCATTCCGAGTCCGGCGGACGGTTGGCCAGCCCCTCCCCCGAGGTATAGCCCTCCCGCTTTTGGCCATTTTTCCGCTGGACGAACTTTGCGCCCGGCCTTCGGCGGTTATTTTTGGGCGCGGCTGTGCCCGCGCCTATTTTTGCACGCGGAGGCCGCCGCAAAGTCGCGCGCCATTCCGAGTCCGCGGACGGTTGGCCAGCCCCTCCCCCCAAGGCTATAGCCCACCCGTTTTTTCGCCATTTTTCCGCTGGGTGGTTTGGGCGAGCCGACCTTCAGGCAGTTTTTTTTGGGCGCGGCTGTGCCCGTGGCCTATTTTTGGCACGCGCAGGCCGCTCGCAAAATCTCGCCCCATTCCGAGTCTGGCGGACGAAGTGGGCCAGCCCCTCCCCCCAAGGTTATAGCCCACCCATTTTTTGGCCATTTTTCCGCTGGACGAACTTGGTGCCCCGGCTTTCGGGTGGTTATTTTTGGGCGCGGCTATACCCGCGGCCTAGTTTTAGCACGCGGAGGCCGCTCGCAAAGTCTCACCCCATTCCGAGTCCGGCGGACGAAGTTGGCCAGCCCCTCCCCCCAAGGCTATAGCCCACCCGTTTTTTGGCCATTTTTCCGCTGGACGAACTTGGCGCCCCGGCCTTCGGGTGGTTATTTTTGTGCGCGGCTGTGCTCGTGGCCTATTTTTGGCACACGGAGGCCGCTCGCAAAGTTTCGCCCCATTCCGAGTCCGGCGGACGAAGTTGGCCAGCCCCTCCCCCCAAGGCTATAGCCCACCCGTTTTTTTGCCATTTTTCCGCTGGGGGGTTTGGGCACGCCGACCTTCGGGCGGTTATTTTTGGGGTCGGCTGTGCCCGTGACCTATTTTTGGCACGCGGAGGCTGCTCGCAAAGTCTCGGCCCATTCCGAGTCCGGCGGACGAAGTTGGCCAGCCCCTCCCCCCAAGGCTACAGCCACCCGTTTTTTTGCCATTTTTCCATTGGGGGGTTTGTTCGCGCCGACTTTCGGGCTGTTTTTTTTGGGCGCAGCTGTGCCCGCGGCCTATTTTTGGCATACGGAGGCCGCCGCAAAGTCTCGCCCATTCCGAGTCCGCGGACGGTTGGCCAGCCCCTCCCCCAAGGCTATAGCCCACCCGCTTTTGGCCATTTTTCCGCTGGGGTTTGGGCGCAACGACCTTCGGGGTTATTTTGGGCGCGGCTGTGCCCGCGGCCTATTTTTGGCACGCGGAGGCCGCTCGCAAAGTCTCGTCCCCATTCCGAGTCCGCGGACGAAGTTGGCCAACCCTCCCCCGAGGCTATAGCCCACCCGTTTTTTTGCCATTTTTCCGCTGGATGAAGTTGTCCCCTCGGCCTTCGGGCGGTTATTTTTGGGCACGGCTGTGCCCACGGCCTATTTTTGGCACACGGAGGCCGCTCGCAAAGTCTCACCCCATTCCGAGTCCGGCGGACGAAGTTGACCAGACCCTCCCCAAGGCTATAGACCACCCGTTTTTTTGCCATTTTTCCGCTGGTTGTTGTGGGCACGCCGTCCTTCGGGCGGTTATTGTTGGGCGTGGCTGTGCCCATGGCCTATTTTTGGCACGCGGAGGCCGTTCGCAAAGTCTCACCCCATTCCGAGTCCGGCGGACGAAGTGGACCAGACGCTCCCCCCAAGGCTATCGCCAACCCGTTTTTTGGCCATTTTTCCACTGGACGAACTTGGTGTCCCGGCCTTCGGGTGGTTATTTTTGTGCGCGGCTGTGCTCGCGGCCTATTTTTGACACACGGAGGCCGCTCGCAAAGTTTTACCCCATTCCGAGTCCGGCGGACGAAGTTGGCCAGCCCCTCCCCCCAAGGCTATAGCCCACCCGTTTTTTTGCCATTTTCCGCTGGGGGGTTTGGGCACGCCGACCTTCGGGCGGTTATTTTTGGGGGCGGCTGTGCCCGTGGCCTATTTTTGGCACGCGGAGGCTGCTCGCAAAGTCTCGCCCCATTCCGAGTCCGGCGGACGAAGTTGGCCAGCCCCTCCCCCCAAGGCTACAGCCACCCGTTTTTTTGCCATTTTTCCACTGGGGGGTTTGTTCGCGCCAACTTTCGGGCTGTTATTTTTGGGCGCGGCTGTGCCCGTAGCCTATTTTTGGCACGCGGAGGCTGCTCGCAAAGTCTCGCCCCATTCCGAGTCCGGCGGACGAAGTTGGCCAGCCCCTCCCCCCAAGGCTATAGCCACCCGTTTTTTTGCCATTTTTCCGCTGGGGGGTTTGGTCGCGCCGACTTTCGGGCGGTTATTTTTGGGCGCGGCTGTGCCCGTAGCCTATTTTTGGCACGCGGAGGCAGCTCGTAAAGTCTCACCCCATTCCGAGTCCGGCGGACGAAGTCGGCCAGCCCCTCCCCCCAAGGCTATAGCCCACCCGTTTTTTGGCCATTTTTCCGCTGGACGAACTTGGCGCCCCGGCCTTCGGGCAGTTGTTTTTGGGTGCGGCTGTGCCCGCGGCCTATTTTGGCATGCGGAGGCCGCTCGCAAAGTCTTGCCCCATTCCGAGTCCGGCGGAATAATTTCGCCAGCCCCTCCCCCCAAGGCTATAGCCCACCCGTTTTTTGGCCATTTTTCCGCTGGACGAACTTGGCGCCCCGGCCTTCGGGTGGTTATTTTCGTGCGCAGCTGTGCTCGCGGCCTATTTTTGGCACGCGGAGGCCGCTCGCAAAGTTTCGCCCCATTCCGAGTCCGGCGGACGAATTTGGCCAGCCCCTCCCCCCAAGGCTATAGCCCACCCGTTTTTTTGCCATTTTTCCGCTGGGGGGTTTGGGCACGCCGAACTTCGGGCGGTTATTTTTGGGGGCGGCTGTGCCCGTGGCCTATTTTTGGCACGCGGAAGCTGCTCGCAAAGTCTCGCCCCATTCCGAGTCCGGCGGACAAAGTTGGCCAGCCCCTCCCCCCAAGGCTATAGCCCACCCGTTTTTTGGCCATTTTTCCGCTGGACGAACTTGGCTCCCGGCCTTCGGGCAGTTGTTTTTAGGCGTGGCTGTGCCCGCGGCCTATTTTTGGCATGCGGAGGCCGCTCGCAAAGTCTCGCCCCATTCCGAGTCCGCGGAATAAGTTGGCCAGCCCCTCCCCCAAGGCTATAGCCCACCCGCTTTTTTGGCCATTTTCCGCTGGACGAACTTGGCGCCCGGCCTTTGGGCAGTTATTTTTGTCATACTGTGCCCAAGCCTATTTTTGGCACACGGAGGCCGCCGCAAAGTCTTGCCCCATTCCGAGTCCGCGGACGAGTTGGCCAGCCCTCCCCCCCAAGGCTATAGGCCACCCGTTTTTGGCCATTTTTCCGCTCGGGGGGTTTGGGCGCGCCCGACCTTCGGGGTTATTTTTGGGTACGGCTGTGCCCGCGGCCTATTTTTGGCATACGGAGGCCGCTCGCAAAGTCACGCCCCATTCCGAGTCCGGCGGACGAAGTGGGCCAGCCCCTCCCCCCAAGGCTGTAGCCCACCCGTTTTTTGGCCATTTTTCCGCTGCACGAACTTGGCGCCCCGGCCTTCGGGTGGTTATTTTTGGGCGCGGCTGTGTCCGCGGTATATTTTTGGTACGCGGAGGCCGCTCGCAAAGTCTCGCCCCATTCCGAGTCTGGCGGACGAAGTGGGCCAGCCCCTCCCCCCAAGGCTGTAGCCCACCCGTTTTTTGGCCATTTTTCCGCTGGGGGGTTTGGGCGCGCCGACCTTAGGGGGGTTATTTTTGGGCGCGGCTGTGCCCGCGGGTTATTTTTGGCACGCGGAGGCCGCTCGCAAAGTCTCACGCCATTCCGAGTCCAACGGAATCAGTTGGCCAGCCCCTCCCCCCAAGGCTGTAGCCCACCCGTTTTTTGGCCATTTTTCCGCTGGACGAACTTGGCGCCCCGGCCTTTGGGCGGTTATTTTTGGGCGCAGCTGTGCCTGCGGCCTATTTTTGGCACGCGGAGGCCGCTCGCAAAGTCTCGCCCCATTCCTAGTCCGGCGGACGAAGTTGGCCAGCCCCTCCCGCCAAGGATATAGCCCACCCGTTTTTTGGCCATTTTTCCGATAGACGAAGTTGGCGCCCCGGCCTTCGGGCGGTTATTTTTTGGCGTGGCTGTGCTCGCGGCCTATTTTTGGCACGCGGAGGCCGCTCGCAAAGTCTCGTCCCATTCCGAGTCCGGCGGACGGTTGGCCAGCCCTCCCCCAAGGCTATAGCCCACCTGTTTTTGGCCATTTTTCCGATGGACGAACTAGGCGCCCGCCTTCGGGGTTATTTTTGGCGTGGCTGTGCCTGCGCCCGTTGTTGGTACGCTGAGGCCGCTGCAGTCGCGCCCCATCCCGAGTCCGGCGGACGGTTGGCCAGCCCCTCCCCCAAGGCTATAGCCCACCCGCTTTTGGCCATTTTCCGCTGGACGAACTTGGCGCCCGGCCTTCGGGGGTTATTTTTGGCGCTGCTGTGCCGCGGCCGATTTTTGCACGCGGAGGCCGCTAGCAAAGTCTCGCCCCATTCCGAGTCCGGCGGACGAAGTTGGCCAGCCCCTCCCCCCAAGGCTATTGCCCACCCGTTTTTTGGCCATTTTTCCGCTGGACGAACTTGGCGACCCGGCCTTCGGGCGGTTATTTTTGGACGCGGCTGGGCCCGCGGCCTATTTTTGGCACGCGGAGCCGCTCGCAACGTCTCGTCCCATTCCGAGTCCGGCGGACGAAGTTGGCCAGCCCCTCCCCCCAAGGCTATAGCCCACCCGTTTTTTGGCCATTTCTCCGCTGTGGGGTTTTGGCGCGCCGACTTTCGGGGGGTAATTTTTGGGCGCGACTGTACCCGCGGCCTATTTTTGGCACGCGGAGGCCGCTCGCAAAGTCTCGACCCATTCCGAGTCCAGCGGACGAAGTTGGCCAGCCCCTTCTCCCAAGGCTATAGCCCGCCCGTTTTTTGGCCATTTTTCCGCTGGGGGGTTTGGGCGCGCCGACCTTCGGGGGGTTATTTTTGGGCGCGGCTGTGCCCGCGCCTATTTTTAGCACGCGGAGGCCGCTTCGCAGTCTCGCCCCATTCCGAGTCCGGCGGACGGTTGGCCAGCCCTCCCCAAGGCTATTGCCCACCCGCTTTTGGCCATTTTTCCGCTGGACGAACTTGGCGACCCGCCTTCGGCGGTTATTTTTGACGCTGCTGGGCCCGCGGGTCTATTTTTGGCACGCTGAACCGCCGCAACGCCTCGTCCCATTCCGAGTCCGCGGACGGTTGGCCAGCCCTTCCCCAAGGCTATAGCCCACCCGCTTTTGGCCATTTCTCCGCTGGGGATTTCGCACGCCGACCTTCGGGGAAATTTTTGGCACGACTGTGCCCGCGGCCTATTTTTGGCACGCGGAGGCCACTCGAAAAGTCTCGCCCCAGTACGAGTCCGGGCGGACGAGTTGGCCAGCCCTCCCCCTGTGGCTATAGCCCACCCGTTTTTTGGCCATTTTTCCGCTGGACGAACTTCGCGCCCCGGCCTTCGGGGGGTTATTTTTGGTTCGGCTGTGCCCACGGCCTAGTTTTGGCACGCGGAGACCCCTCACAAAGTCTCGCCCCATTCCGAGTCCGGCGGACGAAGTTGGCCAGCCCCTTCTCCCAAGGCTATAGCCCGCCTGCTTTTGGCCATTTTTCCGCTGGGCGGTTTGGCGCGCCTGACCTTCGGGCGGTTATTTTTGGCGCGGCTGTGCCTGCGGCCCCATTTTGGCACGCTGGAGACCACTCGCAAAGTCTCGCCCCATTCCGAGTCCGGGCGGACGGCGGGCCAGCCCCTCCCCAAGGCTATAGCCCACCCGCTTTTTTGGCCATTTCTCCGCTGGGGATTTCGCGCCCGACCTTCTGGGTAATTTTTGGGCGCGACTGTGCCCGCGGCCTATTTTTGGCACGCGGAGGCCACTCGCAAAGTCTCGCCCCATTCCGAGTCCGGCGGACGAAGTTGGCCAGCCCCTCCCCCCAGGGCTATAGCCCACCCGTTTTTTGGCCATTTTTCCGCTGGACGAACTTGGCGCCCCGGCCTTCGGGTGATTATTTTTGGGTGCGGCTGTGTCTGCCACCTATTTTTGGCTCACGGAGGCCGCTCGCAAATCCTCGCCCCATTCCGAGTCCAGCGGACGAAATTGGCCAGCCCCTCCCCCCAAGGCAATAGCCCACCCGTTTTTTCGCCATTTTTCCGCTGGACAAACATGGCGCCCCGGCCTTCGGGCAGTTATTTTTGGGTGCAGCTGCGCCCGCGTCCTATTTTTGGTACGCGGAGGCCGCTCGCAAAGTCTCGCCCCATTCCGAGTCCGGCGGACGAAGTTGGAAAGCCCCTCCCCCCAAGGCTATAGCCTACCCGTTTTTTGGCCTTTTTTCCGCTGGGGGGTTTGGGTGCCTCGACCTTTGGGCGGTTATTTTTGGGCACGGCTGTGCCCGCGGCCTATTTTTGGCACGCGTAGGCCGCTCGCAAAGTCTCACCCCATTCCGTGTCCGGCGGACGAAGTTGGCCAGCCCCACCCCCAAGGCTACAGCCCACTGCTTTTGTGGCCTTTTTCCGCTGGACGAACTTGGCGCCGCGCCCTTCGGTGGTTATTTTTGGGCGAGGCTGTGCCCGGGGCCTATTTTTGGCACACGGAGGTAGCTCGCAAAGTCTTGCACCATTCCGAGTCCGGCGGAATAAGTTGGCCAGCCCCACCCCCCAAGGCTATAGCCCACCCGTTTTTGTGGCCTTTTTCCGCTGGACGAACTTGGCGCCCCGGCCTTCGGGCGGTTATTTTTGGGCGCGGCTGTGCCCGGGGCTTATTTTTAGCACACGGAGGCCGCTCGCAAAGTCTTGCGCCATTCCGAGTCCGGCGGACGAAGTTGGCCAGCCCCACCCCCCAAGGCTATAGCCCACCCGTTTTTGTGGCCTTTTTCCGCTGGACGAACTTGGCGCCGCGGCCTTCGGGTGGTTATTTTTAGGCGCGGCTGTGCCCGGGGCCTATTTTTGGCACACGGAGGCCGCTCGCAAAGTCTCGCGCCATTCCGAGTCCGGCGGACGAAGTTGGCCAGCCCCACCCCCCAAGGCTATAGCCCACCAGTTTTTGTGGCCTTCTTCCGCTGGACGAACATGGCGCCCCGGCCTTCGGGCGGTTATTTCTGGGTGCGGCTGTGTCCGGGGCCTATTTTTGGCACACAGAGGTGCCTCACAAAGTCTCACGCCATTCCGAGTCCGGCGGACGAAGTTGGCCAGCCCCACCCTCCAAGGCTATAGCCCACCCGTTTTTGTGGCCTTTTTACGCGGGACGAACGTGGCGCCCCGACCTTCGGGTGGTTATTTTTGGGTGCGGCTGTGCCCGCGGCCTATTTTTGGCACACGGAGGCCCCTCGTAAAGTCTCACGCCATTCCGAGTCTGGCGGACGAAGTGGGCCAGCCCCACCCCCCAAGGCTATAGCCCACCCGTTTTTGTGGCCTTTTTCCGCTGGACGAACTTGGCGCCCCGGCCTTCGGGCGGTTATTTTTGGACGCGGCTGTGCCCGGGGCCTATTTTCGGTACACAGAGGCCGCTCGCAAAGTCTCGCGACATCCCGAGTCCGGCGGACGAAGTTGGCCAGCCCCAAGGCTACAGCCCACTCGTTTTTGTGGCCTTTTTCCGCTGGACGAACTTGGCGCCGCGGCCTTCGGGTGGTTATTTTTGGGCGCGGCTGTGCCCAGGGCCTATTTTTGGCACACGGAGGCCGCTCGCAAGGTCTCGCGCCATTCCGAGTCCGGCGGACGAAGTTGGCCAGCCCCACCCCCCAAGGCTATAGCCCACCCGTTTTTGTGGCCTTTTTCCGCTGGACGAACTTGGCGCCCCGGCCTTCGGGCAGTTATTTTTGGACGTGGCTGTGCCCGGGGCCTATTTTCGGTACACGGAGGCCGCTCACAAATTCTCGCGCCATTCCGAGTCCGGCGGACGAAGTGGGCCAGCCCCACCCCCCAAGGCTATAGCCCACCCGTTTTTGTGGCCTTTTTCCGCTGGACGAACTTGGCGCCCCGGCCTTCGGGCTGTTATTTTTGGGCCCGGCTGTGCCCGGGGCCTATTTTTGGCACAGGGAGGCCGTTCTCAAAGTCTCGTGCCATTCCGAGTCCGCGCGGACGAAGTTGGCCAGCCCCACCCCCCAAGGCTATAGCCCACCCGTTTTTGTGGCCTTTTTACGCTGGACGAACTTGGCGCCACGGCCTTCGGGGGGTTATTTTTAGGCGCAGCTGTGCCCGGGGCCTATTTTTGGCACACGGAGGCCGCTCGCAAAGTCTCACGCCATTCCGAGTCCGGCGGACGAAGTTGGCCAGCCCCACCCCCCAAGGCTATAGCCCACCAGTTTTTGTGGCCTTTTTCCGCTGGACGAACTTGGCGCCCCGGCCTTCGGGCGGTTATTTCTGGGCGCGGCTGTGTCCGGGGCATATTTTCGGCACACGGAGGCTGCTCGCAAAGTCTCGCGCCTTTCCGAGTCCGGCGGAATAAGTTGGCCAGCCTCACCCCCCAAGGCTATAGCCCACCCGTTTTTGTGGCCTTTTTCCGCTGGACGAACTTGGTGCCCCGGCCTTCGGGCAGTTATTTTGGGGCGCGGCTGTGCCGAGGTCCTATTTTTGGCACACAGAGGCCGCTCGCAAAGTCTCGTGTCATTCCGAGTCCGGCGGACGAAATTGGCCAGCCCACCCCCCAATGCCATAGCCCACCTGTTTTTGTGGCCTTTTTCCGCTGGACGAACTTGGCGCCCCGGCCTTCGGGCGGTTATTTCTGGGCGCGGCTGTGCCGTGGTCCTATTTTCGGCACACTGAGGCCGCTCGCAAAGTCTCGCGACATCCCGAGTCCGGCGGACGAAGTTGGCCAGCCCCATCCCCCAAGGCTACAGCCCACTCGTTTCTGTGGCCTTTTTCCGCTGGACGAACTTGGCGCCGTGGCCTTCGGGTGGTTATTTTTGGGCGCGGCTGTGCCCGGGGCCTATTTTTGGCACACGGAGGTAGCTCGCAAAGTCTCGCTCCATTCCGAGTCCGGCGGAATAAGTTGGCCAGCCCCACCCCCCAAGGCTATAGCCCACCCACAGGGCCTTTTTCCGCTGGACGAACGTGGCGCCCCGGCCTTCGGGCAGTTATTTTTGGCCGCGGCTATGCCCGGGGCTTATTTTTGGCACACGGAGGCCGCTCGCAAAGTCTTGCGCCATTCCGAGTCCGGCGGACGAAGTTGGCCAGCCCCACCCCCCAAGGCTATAGCCCACCCGTTTTTGTGGCCTTTTTCCGCTGGACGAACTTGGCGCCCCGGCCTTCGGTCGGTTATTTTTGGGCGCGGCTGTGCCCGGGGCCTATTTTTCGCACACGGAGGCCGCTTGCAAGGTCTCGCGCCATTCCGAGTCCGGCAAACAAAGTTTGCCAGCCCCACCCCCCAAGGCTATAGCCCACCCGTTTTTGTGGCCTTTTTCCGCTGGACGAACTTGGCGCCCCGGCCTTCGGGCGGTTATTTTTGGACACGGCTGTGCCCGAGGCCTATTTTTGGCACATGGAGGCCGCTCGCAAAGTCTCGCGCCATTCAAAACCGGCGGATGAAGTTGGCCAGCCCCACCCCCCAAGGCTATAGCCCACCCGTTTTTGTGGCCTTTTTCCGCTGGACGAACTTGGCGCCCCGGCCTTCGTATGGTTATTTTTGGGCGCGGCTTTGTCCGGGGCCTATTTTTAGCACATGAAGGCTGCTCGAAAAGTCTCGCGCCATTCCGAGTCCGGCGGTTGTAGTTGGCCAGCCCACCCACCAAGGCTATAGCCCACCCGTTTTTGTGGCATTTTTCCGCTGGACGAACTTGGCGCCCGGCCTTCGGGTGGTTATTTTTGACGCGGCTGTGCCCGGGCCTATTTTTGGCACACGGAGGCCGCCGCAAAGTCTCGCGCCATTCCGAGTCCGGGCGGATGTAGTTGGCCATCGCCCACCCCCAAGGCTATAGCCCACCCGCTTTTGTGGCCTTTTTCCACTGGACGACTTTGCGCCCCGCCTTCGGGCGGTTATTTTGGGCGCGTCTGTGCCCGGGGCCTATTTTTGGTACACGGAGGCCGCTCGTAAAGTCTGGCGCCATTCCGAGTCCGGGCGGACGTAGTTGGCCAGCCCCACCCCCAAGGCTATAGCCCACCCGCTTTTGTGGCCTTTTTCGCTGGACGAACTTGGCGCCCGGCCTTCGCAGCGGATATTTTTGGGCGCGGGTGTGTGCGGGCCTATTTTTAGCACACGGAGGCCGCTCGCAAGTCTCGCGCCATTCCGAGTCCGGGCGGGCGAAGTTGGCCAACCCCACCCCCAAGGCTATAGCCCACCCGCTTTTGTGGCCTTTTTCCGCTGGACGAACTTGGCGCCGCGCCTTCGGGCGGTTATTTTTGGATACGGCTGTGCCCGGGCCTATTTTTGGCACACGGAGGCCGCCGCAAAAGTCTCGCGCCATTCCGAGTCCGGCGGACGGTTGGCCAGCCCCACCCCCAAGTCTATAGCCCACCCGCTTTTGTGGCCTTTTTCGCTGGACGAACTTGGCGCCCCGGCCTTCGCGCGGATATTTTTGGGCGCGGCTGTGTCCGGGGCCTATTTTTAGCACACGGAGGCCGCTCGCAAAGTCTCGCGCCATTCCGAGTCCGGCGGGCGAAGTTGGCCAACCCCACCCCCCAAGGCTATAGCCCACCCGTTTTTGTAGCCTTTTTCCGCTGGACGAACTTGGCGCCCCGGCCTTCGGGCAGTTATTTTGGGGCGCGGCTGTGCCCGGGTCCTATTTTTGGCACACGGAGGCCGCTCGCAAAGTCTCGTGTCATTCCGAGTCCGGGCGGACGGCGGGGGCCAGCCCCTCCCCAAGGCTGTAGCCCACCCGTTTTTTGGCCATTTTTCCGCTGGGGGGTTTGGGCGCGCCGACCTTAGGGGGGTTATTTTTGGGCGCGGCTGTGCCCGCGGGTTATTTTTGGCACGCGGAGGCCGCTCGCAAAGTCTCACGCCATTCCGAGTCCGGCGGACGGTTGGCCAGCCCTCCCACCAAGGATATAGCCCACCCGCTTTTGGCCATTTTTCCGCTGGACGAACTTGGCGCCCGGCCTCGGGGGTTATTTTTGGGCGTAGCTGTGTCCACGGCCTATTTTTGGCATGCGGAGGCCGCTCCAAAATTCTCGCCCCATTCCTAGTCCGGCGGACGAAGTCGGCCAGCCCCTCACGCCCAGGATATAACCCACCCTTTTTTTGTCCATTTTTCCGATAGACGACGTTGGCGCCCCGGCCTTCGGGCGGTTATTTTTTGGTGCGGCTGTGCTCGCGGCCTATTTTTGCACGCTGGAGGCCGCCGCAAAGTCTCGTCCCATTCCGAGTCCGCGGACGGTTGGCCAGCCCCTCCCCCAAGGCTATAGCCCACCTGTTTTGTGGCCATTGTCCGATGGACGAACTAGGCGCCCCGGCCTTCGGGGGTTATTTTTGGGCGTGGCTGTGCCTGCGGCCCGTTGTTGGTACGCTGGAGGCCGCCGCAGTCGCGCCCCATCCCGAGTCCGCGGACGGTTGGCCAGCCCTCCCCCCAAGGCTATAGCCCACCCGCTTTTGGCCATTTTTCCGCTGGACGAACTTGGCGCCCGGCCTTAGGGGGTTATTTTTGGCGCTGCTGTGCCCGCGGCCGATTTTTGGCACGCGCGGAGGCCGCTGCAAAGTCTCGCCCCATTCCGAGTCCGGCGGACGAAGTTGGCCAGCCCCTCCCCCAAGGCTATTGCCCACCCGCTTTTGGCCATTTTTCCGCTGGACGAACTTGGCGACCCGCCTTCGGGCGGTTATTTTTGACGAGGCTGGGCCCGCGCCTATTTTTTTGTACGCTGAGCCGCTCGCAACGCCTCGTCCCATTCCGAGTCCGGCGGACGGCTGGCCCAGCCCCTCCCGCCAAGGATATAGCCCACCCGCTTTTGGCCATTTTTCCGATAGACGGTTGGCGCCCGCCTTCGGGCGGTTATTTTTAGCGCGGCTGTGCTCGCGGCCTATTTTTGGCACGCGGAGGCCGCTCGCAAAGTCTCGTCCCATTCCGAGTCCGCGGACGGTTTGGCCAACCCTCCCCAAGGCTATAGCCCACCTGTTTTTGGCCATTTTTCCGATGGACGAACTAGGCGCCCGCCTTCGGGGTTATTTTTGGGCGTGGCTGTGCCTGCGGCCCGTTGTTGGTACGCTGAGGCCGCCGCAGTTGCGCCCCATCCCGAGTCCGCGGACGGTTGGCCAGCCCTCCCCAAGGCTATAGCCCACCTGTTTTTTGGCCATTTTTCCGATGGACGAACTTGGCGCCCCGGCCTTCGGGGGGTTATTTTTTGGCGCTGCTGTACCCGCGGCCTATTTTTGGCACGCGGAGGCCGCTCGCAAAGTCTCGACCCATTCCGAGTCCGGCGGACGAAGTTGGCCAGCCCCTTCTCCCAAGGCTATAGCCCGCCCGTTTTTTGGCTATTTTTCCGCTGGGGGGTTTGGGCGCGCCGACCTTCGGGGGGTTATTTTTGGACGCGGCTGTGCCCACGGCCTATTTTTAGCACGCGGAGGCCGCTCGCAAAGTCTCGCCCCATTCCGAGTCCGGCGGACGAAGTTGGCCAGCCCCTCCCCCCAAGGCTATTGCCCACCCGTTTTTTGGCCATTTTTCCGCTGGACGAACTTGGCGCCCCGGCCTTCGGGCGGTTATTTTTGGGCGCGGCTGTGCCCGGGGCCTATTTTGGGCACACGGAGGCCGCTCACAAAGTCACGCGCCATTCCGAGTCCGGCGGACGAACTTGGCCATCCCCACACCCCAAGGCTATAGCGCACCCGTTTTTGTGGCCTTTTTCCCTTGGTCGAACTTGGCGCCCCGGCCTTCGGGCGGTTATTTTTGGGCGCGGCTGTGCCCGGGGCCTATTTTTGGCACACGGAGGCTGCTCGCAAATTCTCGCGCCATTCCGAGTCCGGCGGACGAAGTTGTCCAGCCCCACCCCCCAAGGCTATAGCCCACCCGTTTTTTTTGGCCTTTTTCCGCTGGACGAACTTGGCGCCGCGGCCTTCGGGCGGGTATTTTTGGGCGCGGCTGTGCCCGCGGCCTATTTTTGGCACACGGAGGCGCCTCGCAAAGTCTCGCGCCATTCCGAGTCCGGCGGACGAAGTTGGCCAGCCCCACCCCCTAAGGTCAGAGCCCACCCGCTTTTGTGGCCTTTTTCCGCTGGACGAACTTGGCGCCCGGCCTTCGGGCGGTTATTTTTTTGGGCGCGGCTGTGCCCGGGGCCTATTTTTAGTACACGGAGGCCGCCGCAAAGTCTCGCGCCATTCCGAGTCCGGGCGGACGGTTGGCCAGCCCCACCTCCCAAGGTTGTAGCCCACCCGTTTTTGTGGCCTTTTTCCGCTGGACAAACTTGGCGCCCCGGCCTTCGGGCGGTTATTTTTGGGCGAGGCTGTGCCCGGGGCCTATATTGGGCACACGGAGGCCTCTCGCAAAGTCTCGCGCCATTCCGAGTCCGCGGACGAACTTGGCCATCCCCACACCCCAAGGCTAAAGCGCACCCGCTTTTGTGGCCTTTTTCCGTTGGTCGAACTTGGCGCCCGCCTTCGGGCGGTTATTTTGGATTCGCTGTGCCCGAGCCTATTTTTGGCACACGGAGGCCGCCGCAAAGTCTCGCGCCATTCTAAGTCCGCGGACGAGTCGGCCGCCCCACCCCCAAGGCTATAGCCCACCCGTTTTTGTGGCCTTTTTCCGCTGGACGAACTTGGCGCCCCGTCCTTCGGGCGGTTATTTTTGGGCGCGGCTGTGCCCGCGGCCTATTTTTGGCACACGGCAGCCGCTCGCAAAGTCTCGCGCCATTCCGAGTCCGGCGCACGAAGCTGGCCAGCCCTACCCCCCAAGGCTATAGCCCACCCGTTTTCGTTGCCTTTTTCCGCTGGACGAACTTGGCGCCCCGGCCTTCGGGCGGTTATGTTTGGGCACGGCTGTGCCCGGGGCCTATTTTTGGCACACGGAAGCCTCTCGCAAAGTCTCGCACCATTCCCAGTCGGGCGGACGAAGTGGGCCAGCCCCACCCCCCAAGGCTATAGCCCACCCGTTTTTGTGGCCTTTTTCCGCTGGACGAACTTGGCGCCCCGGCCTTCGGGCGGTTATTTTTGGGCGCGGCTGTGCCCGGGGCCTATTTTTGGCACACGGAGGCCGCTCACAATGTCTCGCGCCATTCTGAGTCCGACGACGAAGTTGGCCAGCCCCACCCCCCAAGGCTATAGCCCACCCGTTTTTGTGGCCTTTTTCCGCGGGACGAACTTGGCGCCCCGGCCTTCGGGAGGTTATTTTTGGGCGCGGCTGTGCCCGGGCCCTATTTTTGGTACACGGAGGCCGTTCGCAAAGTCTCGCGCCATTCCGAGTCCGGCGGACGAAGTGGGCCAGCCCCACCTCCCAAGGCTGTAGCCCACCCGTTTTTGTGGCCTTTTTCCGCTGGACGAACTTGGCGCCCCGGCCTTCGGGCGGTTATTTTTAGGCACGGCTGTGCCGCAGCCTATGTTTGGCACGCGGAGGCTGCTCGCAAAGTCTCGCCCCATTCCGAGTCCGGCGGACGAAGTTGGCCAGCCCGTCCCCCCAAGGCTATAGCCCACCCGTTTTTTGGCCATTTTTCCGCTGGGGGGTTTGGGCGCAACGACCTTTGGGGGGTTATTTTTGGGCGCAGCTGTGCCCGCGGCCTATTTTTGGCACGTGGAGGCCACTCGCAAAGTCTCGCCCCATTCCGAGTCCGGCGGACGAAGTTGGCCAGCCCCTCCCCCCAAGGTTATAACCCACCCGTTTTTTGGCCATTTTTCCGCTGGACGAACTTGGCGCCCCGGCCTTCGGGCGGTTATTTTTGGGCGCAGCTGTGTCCGCTGCCTATTTTTGGCACGCGGAGGCTGCTCGCAAAGTGTCGCCCTATTCCGAGTCCGGCGGACGAAGTTGGCCAGTCCCTCCCCCCAATGCTATAGCCCACCCGTATTTTGGCCATTTTTCCGCTGGGGGGTTTGGGCGCAACGACCTTCGGGGGGTTATTTTTGTGCGCGGCTGTGCCCGCGGCCTATTCTTGGCACGCGGAGGCCGCTCGCAAAGTCTAACCCCATTCCGAGTCCGGCGGACGTAGTAGGCCAGCCCCTCCCTCCAACGCTATAGCCCACCCGTTTTTTGGCCATTTTTCCGCGGGACGAACTTGGCGCGCCGGCCGTCGGGCGGTTAGTTTTGGGTACGGCTGTGTCTGCGGCCTATTTTTGGCACGCGGAGGCCGCTCACAAAGTCTCGCACCATTTCGAGTCCGGCGGACGAAGTTGGCCAGCCCCTCCCCCCAGGGCTATGGCCCACCCGTTTTTTAGCCATTTTTCCGCTGGACGAACTTGGCGCCCCGGCCTTCGGTCGGTTATTTTTGGGCGAGGCTGTGCCCGCGGCCTATTTTTGGCATTCGAGGCCGCCGCAAAGTCTCGCCCCATTCCGAGTCCGGCTGACGGTTGGCCAAACCCTCCCCTAAGGCTATAGCC
This sequence comes from Citrus sp. QX-2021, assembly GCA_030444885.1. Lineage (NCBI taxonomy): Eukaryota > Viridiplantae > Streptophyta > Magnoliopsida > Sapindales > Rutaceae > Citrus > Citrus sp. QX-2021. The sequence continues at coordinate 65,887 of JAUJEF010000301.1, read as the reverse complement.
CACCTGTGTTTTGGCCATTTTTCCGCTGGACGAACTTGGTGGCCCGGCCTTCGGGCGGTTATTTTTAAGCGCAGCTGTGCCTCGCGGCCTTTTTTGGCACGCGGAGGCCACTCGAAAGTCTCGCCCCATTCCGAGTCCGGCCAACTAAGTGGGCCAGCCCCTCCGCCAAGGCTATAGCCCACCCGCTTTTGGCCATTTTTCTACTGGACGAACTTGGCGCCCGGCCTTCGGGGTTATTTTTATGGGACTGTGCACGCGGCCAATTTTTGGCACGTGCAGGCCGCTCTCAAAGTCTCGCCCCATTCCGAGTCCGGCGGACGGCGGGCCAGCCCCTCCCCCAAGGCTATAGCCCACCCGTTTTATGGCCATTTTTCCGCTGGACGAACTTGGCGCCCCGGCCTTCGGGCGGTTATTTTTGGACGTGGCTGTGCCGGCTGCATTTTTGGCACGCGGGGGCCGCGCACAAAGTCTCGCCACATTCCGAGTCCGGCGCACGAAGTGGGCCAGCCCCACCCCCCACCGCTATAGCCCACCCGTTTTAGGGGCCATTTTGCGCTGGACGAACTTGGTGGCCCGGCCTTCGGGCGGTTATTTTTGGGCGCAGCTGTGCCCGCGGCCTTTTTTTGGCACGCGGAGGCCGCTCAGAAAGTCTCGCCCCATTCCGAGTCCGGCCAACTAAGTGGGCCAGCCCCTCCCGCCAAGGCTATAGCCCACCCGTTTTTTTGCCATTTTTCTGCTAGACGAACTTGGCGCCCCGGCCTTCGGGGGGTTATTTTTGGGTAGGGCTGTGCACGCGGCCAATTTTTGGCACGCGGAGGCCGCTCGCAAAGTCTCGCCCCATTCCGAGTCCGGCGGACGAAGTGGGCCAGCCCCTCCCCCCAAGGCTTTAGCCCACCCGTTTTATGGCCATTTTTCAGCTGGACGAACTTGGCGCCCCTGCCTTCGGGGGGTTATTTTTGGGCGCAGCTGTGCCCGCGGCCTATTTTTGGAACGCGGAGGCCACTCTCAAAGTGTCGCCCGATTCCGAGTCCGGCGGACGAAGTTGGCCATCCCCTCCCCCCAAGGCTATAGCCCACCCGTTTTTTGGACATTTTTCCGCTAGACGAACTTGGCGCCCCGGCCTTCGGGCTGTTATTTTTGGGCGCGGCTGTGACCGCGGCCTATTTTTGGCACACGGAGGCCCCTCGCAAAGTCTCGCCCCATTCCGAGTTCGGCGGACGAAGTTGGCCAGCCCCTTCCCCCAAGACTATAGCCCACCCGTTTTTTGGCCATTTTTCCGCTGGACGAACATTACGCCACGGCCTTCGGTCTGTTATTTTTGGGCGCGGCTGTGGCCGCGGCCTATTTTTAGCACGTAGAGGCCATTTACAAAGTCTCGCCCCATTCCGAGTCCGGCGGACGAAGTTGGCTAGCCCCTCCCCCCAAGGCTATAGCCCACCCGTTTTTTGGCAATTTTTCCGCTGGACGAACTTGGCGCCCCGGCTTTCGGGCAGTTATTTTTGGGCGCGGCTGTGCCCGCGGCCTATTTTTGGCACGCGTAGGACGCTCGCAAAGTCTCACCCCATTCCGAGTCCGGCGGACGAAGTCGGCCAGCCCCTCCCCCCAAGGCTATAGCCCACCCGTTTTTTGGCCATTTTTTCGCTGGACAAATTTGGCGCCCCGGCCTTCGGGCGGTTATTTTTGGGCGCGGATTTGCCCGCGGCCTATTCTTGGCACGCGGAGGCCGCTCGCAAAGTCTAACCCCATTCCGAGTCCGGCGGACGTAGTAGGCCAACCCCTCCCTCCAACGCTATAGCCCACCCGTTTTTTGGCCATTTTTCCGCGAGACGAACTTGGCGCGCCGGCCGTCGGGCGGTTAGTTTTGGGTACGGCTGTGTCTGCGGCCTATTTTTGGCACGCGGAGGCCGCTCACAAAGTCTCGCACCATTTCGAGTCCGGCGGACGAAGTTGGCCAGCCCCTCCCCCCAGGGCTATGGCCCACCCGTTTTTTAGCCATTTTTCCGCTGGACGAACTTGGCGCCCCGGCCTTCGGTCGGTTATTTTTGGGCGAGGCTGTGCCCGCGGCCTATTTTTGGCATTTGGAGGCCGCTCGCAAAGTCTCGTCCCATTCCGAGTCCGGCTGACGAAGTTGGCCAAACCCTCCCCCTAAGGCTATAGCCCACCTGTGTTTTGGCCATTTTTCCGCTGGACGAACTTGGTGGCCCGGCCTTCGGGCGGTTATTTTTGGGCGCAGCTGTGCCCGCGGCCTTTTTTTGGCACGCGGAGGCCGCTCAGAAAGTCTCGCCCCATTCCGAGTCCGGCCAACTAAGTGGGCCAGCCCCTCCCGCCAAGGCTATAGCCCACCCGTTTTTTGGCCATTTTTCTGCTGGACGAACTTGGCGCCCCGGCCTTCGGGGGGTTATTTTTGGCGGGACTGTGCACGCGGCCAATTTTTGGCACGTGCAGGCCGCTCTCAAAGTCTCGCCCCATTCCGAGTCCGGCCAACTAAGTGGGCCAGCCCCTCCCGCCAAGGCTATAGCCCACCCGTTTTATGGCCATTTTTCCGCTGGACGAACTTGGCGCCCCGGCCTTCGGGCGGTTATTTTTGGACGTGGCTGTGCCTGCTGCATTTTTGGCACGCAGAGGCCGATCACAAAGTCTCGCCTCATTCCGAGTCCGGCGGACGAAGTTGGCCAGCCCCACCCCCCAAGGCTATAGCCCACCCGTTTTTGTGGCCATTTTTCCGCTGGACGAACTTGGTGGCCCGGCCTTCGGGCGGTTATTTTTGGGCGCAGCTGTGCCCGCGGCCTTTTTTTGGCACGCGGAGGCCGCTCAGAAAGTCTCGCCCCATTCCGAGTCCGGCCAACTAAGTGGGCCAGCCCCTCCCGCCAAGGCTATAGCCCACCCGTTTTTTTGCCATTTTTCTGCTAGACGAACTTGGCGCCCCGGCCTTCGGGGGGTTATTTTTGGGTAGGGCTGTGCACGCGGCCAATTTTTGGCACGCGGAGGCCGCTCGCAAAGTCTCGCCCCATTCCGAGTCCGGCGGACGAAGTGGGCCAGCCCCTCCCCCCAAGGCTTTAGCCCACCCGTTTTATGGCCATTTTTCAGCTGGACGAACTTGGCGCCCCTGCCTTCGGGGGGTTATTTTTGGGCGCAGCTGTGCCCGCGGCCTATTTTTGGAACGCGGAGGCCACTCTCAAAGTGTCGCCCGATTCCGAGTCCGGCGGACGAAGTTGGCCATCCCCTCCCCCCAAGGCTATAGCCCACCCGTTTTTTGGACATTTTTCCGCTGGACGAACTTGGCGCCCCGGCCTTCGGGCGGTTATTTTTGGACGCGGCTGTGCCTGCTGCCTATTTTTGGCACGCAGAGGCCGATCACAAAGTCTCGCCTCATTCCGAGTCCGGCGGACGAAGTTGGCCAGCCCCTCCCCCCAAGGCTATAGCCCACCCGCTGTTTGGCCATTTTTCCGCTGGGAGGTTTGGGCGCAACGACCTTCGGGGGGTTATTTTTGGGCGCGGCTGTGCCCACGGCCTATTTTTGGTACGCGGAGGCCACTCGCAAAGTGTCGCCCGATTCCGAGTCCGGCGGACGACGTTGGCCATCCCCTCACCCCAAGGCTATAGCCCACCCGTTTTTTGGCCATTTTTCCGCTGGACGAACTTGGCGCCCCGGCCTTCGGGTGGTTATTTTTGGGCGCGGCTGTGCCCGCGGCCTATTTTTGGCACACGGAGGCCGCTCGCAAAGTCTCACCCCATTCCGAGTCCGGCGGACGAAGTTGGCCAGCCCCTTCCCCCAAGGCTATAGCCCACCCGTTTTTTGGCCATTTTTCCGCTGGACGAAATTTGCACCCCGGCCTTCGGGCTGTTATTTTTGGTCGCGGCGGTGCCCGCGGCCTATTTTTGGCACGCGGAGGCCGTTTACAAAGTCTCGCCCCATTCCGAGTCCGGCGGACGAAGTTGGCTAGCCCCTCCCCCCAAGGCTATAGCCCACCCGTTTTTTGGCAATTTTTCCGCTGGACGAGCTTGGCGCCCCGGCTTTCGGGCGGTTATTTTTTGGGTGCGGCTGTGCCCACGGCCTATTTTTGGCACGCGGAGGCCACTCGCAAAGTGTCATCCCATTCCGAGTCCGGCGGACGAAGTTGGCCAGCCCATCCCCCCAAGGCTATAGCCCACCCGTTTTTTGGCAATTTTTCCGCTGGACGAGCTTGGCGCCCCGGATTTCGGGCGGTTATTTTTGGGCGCGGCTGTGCCCGCGGCCTATTTTTGGCACACGGAGGCCACTCGCAAAGTTTCGTCCCATTCCGAGTCCGGCGGACGAAGTTGGCCAGCCCCACCCCCCAAGGCTATAGCCCACCCGTTTTTTGGCCATTTTTCCGCTGGACGAACTTGGCGCCCCGGCCTTCGGGTGGTTATTTTTGGGCGCGGCTGTGTCCGCTGCCTATTTTTGGCACGCGTAGGCCGCTCGCAAAGTCTCGCCCCATTCCGAGTCCGGCGGACGAAGTTGGCCAGCCCCTCCCCCCAAGGCTATAGCCCACCCGTTTGTTGCCCATTTTTCCGCTGGACGAACTTGGCGCCCCGGCCTTCGGGTGGTTATTTTTGGGTACGGCTGTGCCCGTGGCCTATTTTTGGAACACGGAGGCCGCTCGCAAAGTCTCCCCCCATTCCGTGTCCGGCAGACGAAGTCGGCCAGCCCCTCCCCCAAGGCTATAGCCCACCCGTTTTTTGGCTATTTTTCCGCTGGACGAACCTGGCGCCCCGGCCTTCGGGTGGTTATTTTTGGGCGCGGCTGTGTCCACGGCCTATTTTTGGCACGCGGAGGCCGCTCGCAAAGTCTCGCCCCATTCCGAGTCCGGCGGACGAAGTTGGCCAGCCCCTCCCCCCAAGGCTATAGCCCACCCGTTTTTTGACCATTTTTCCGCTGGTCGAACATGGTGCCCCAGCCTTCGGGCGGTTATTTTTGGGCGCGGCTGTGCCCGCGGCATATTTTTGGAATGCGGAGGCCGCTCGCAAAGTCTCGACCCATTCCGAGTCCGGCGGACGAAGTTGGCCAGCCCCTCCCCCCAAGGCTATAGCCCACCCGTTTTTTGGCCATTTTTCCGCTGGATGAACTTGGCGCCCCGGCCTTCGGGCAGTTATTTTTGGGCGCGGCTTTGCCCGCGGCCTATTTTTGTCACCCGGAGGCCGCTTGCAAAGTCTCGTCCCATTCCGAGTCCGGCGGACGAAGTGGGCCAGCCCCTCCCCCCAAGGCTATAGCCCACCCGTTTTTTGGCCATTTTTCCGCTGGTCGAACTTCGCGCCCCGGCCTTCGGGCGGTTATTTTTGGGTGCAGCTGTCGCCGCGGCCTATGTTTCTCACGCGGAGGCCGCTCGCAAAGTCTCGCCCCATTCTGAGTCCGGCGGACGAAATTGGCCAGCCCCTCCCCCCGCGGCCTATTTTTGGAGCACGGAGGCCCCTCGCAAAGTCTCGCGCCATTCCTACTCCGGCGGACGAAGTTGGCAAGCCCCACCCCCCAAGGCTATAGCCCACCCGTTTTTGTGGCCTTTTTCCGCTGGACGAACTTGGCGCCCCGGCCTTCGGGGGGTTATTTTTCGGCTCGGCTGTGCCTGCGGCCTATTTTTGGCACACGGAGGCCCCTCACAAAGTCTCGCGCCCTTCCGATTCCGGCGGACGAAGTTGGCCAGCCCCACCCCCCAAGGCTATAGCCCACCCGTTTTTGTGGCCTTTTTCCGCTGGACGAACTTGGCGCACCGGCCTTCGGGCGGTTATTTTTGGGCGCGGCTGTGCCCGCGGCCTATTTTTGGAGCACGGAGGCCCCTCGCAAAGTCTCGCGCCATTCCCACTCCGGCGGACGAAGTTGGCAAGCCCCACCCCCCAAGGCTATAGCCCACCCGTTTTTGTGGCCTTTTTCCGCTGGACGAAGTTGGCGCCCCGGCCTTCGGGCGGGTATTTTTGGGCAGGGCTGTGCCCGCGGCCTATTTTTTCACACGGAGGCACCTCGCAAAGTCTCGCGCCATTCCGAGTCCGGCGGACGAAGTCGGCCAGCCCCACCCCCCAAGGCTATAGCCCACCCGTTTTTGTGGCCTTTTTCCGCTGGACGAATTTGGTGCCCCGGCCTTCGGGTGGTTATTTTTGGGCGCGGCTGTGCCCGCAGCCTATTTTTGGCACATGTAGGCCCCTCACAAACTCTCGCGCCATTCCGAGTCCAGCGGACGAAGTTGGCCAGCCCCACCCCCCAAGGCTATAGCCCACCCGTTTTTGTAGCCTTTTTCCGCTGGACGAACTTGGCGCCCCGGCCTTCAGGCGGGTATTTTTGGGAGCGGCTGTGCCCGTGGCCTATTTTTGGCACACGGAGGCCCCTCACAACGGAGGCGCCTCGCAAAGTCTCGCGCCATTCCGAGTCCTGCGGACGAAGTGGGCCAGCCCCACCCCCCAAGACTATAGCCCACCCATTTTTGTGGCCTTTTTCCGCTGGACAAACTTGGCGCCCCGGCCTTCGGGCGGTTATTTTTCGGCTCGGCTGTGCCTGCGGCCTATTTTTGGCACACGGAGGCCCCTCTCAAAGTGTCGCCCGATTCCGAGTCCGGCGGACGTTGCTCTCCAGCCCCTCCCCCCAAGGCTATAGCCCACCCGTTTTTTGGACATTTTTCCGCTAGACGAACTTGGCGCCCCGGCCTTTGGGCGGGTATTTTTGGGCGCGGCTGTGCCCGCGGCCTATTTTTGGCACTCGGAGGGGCCTCGCAAAGGCACGCGCCATTCCGAGTCCGGCGGACGAAGTTGGCCAGCGCCACCCCCCAAGGTTATAGCCCACCCGTTTTTGTGGCCTTTTTCCGCTGGACGAACTTGGCGCCCCGGCCTTCGGGCGGTTATTTTTGGGCGCGGCTGTGCCCGCGGCCTATTTTTGGCACACTGAGGCCCCTCGCAAAGTCTCCCGCCATTCCGAGTCCGGCGGACGAAGTGGGCCAGGTCCACCCCCCAAGGCTATAGCCCACCCGTTTTTGTGGCCTTTTTCCGCTGGACGAACTTGGCGCCCCGGCCTTCGGGCGGTTATTTTTGGGCGCGGCTGTGCCCGCGCCCTATGTTTGGCACACGGAGGCCCCGCGCAAAGTCTCGCGCCATTCCGAGTCCGGCGGACGAAGTTGGCCACCCCCACCCCCCAAGGCTATAGCCCACCCGTTTTTGTGGCCTTTTTCCGCTGGACGAACTTGGCGCCCTGGCCATTGGGCGGTTATTTTTGGGCGCGGCTGTGCCCGCGGCCTATTTTTGGAGCACGGAGGCCCCTCGCAAAGTCTCGCGCCATTCCTACTCCGGCGGACGAAGTTGGCAAGCCCCACCGCCCAAGGCTATAGCCCACCCGTTTTTGTGGCCTTTTTCCGCTGGACGAACTTGGCGCCCCGGCCTTCGGGGGGTTATTTTTCGGCTCGGCTGTGCCTGCGGCCTATTTTTGGCACACAGAGGCCCCTCACAAAGTCTCGCGCCCTTCCGATTCCGGCGGACGAAGTTGGCCAGCCCCACCCCCCAAGGCTATAGCCCACCCGTTTTTGTGGCCTTTTTCCGCTGGACGAACTTGGCGCACCGGCCTTCGGGCGGTTATTATTGGGCGCGGCTGTGCCCGCGGCCTATTTTTGGAGTACGGAGGCCCCTCGCAAAGTCTCGCGCCATTCCCACTCCGGCGGACGAAGTTGGCAAGCCCCACCCCCCAAGGCTATAGCCCACCCGTTTTTGTAGCCTTTTTCCGCTGGACGAACTTGGCGCCCCGGCCTTCGGGCGGGTATTTTTGGGCAGGGCTGTGCCCGCGGCCTATTTTTGCACACGGAGGCACCTCGCAAAGTCTCGCGCCATTCCGAGTCCGGCGGACGAAGTCGGCCAGCCCCACCCCCCAAGGCTATAGCCCACCCGTTTTTGTGGCCTTTTTCCGCTGGATGAATTTGGTGCCCCGGCCTTCGGGTGGTTATTTTTGGGCGCGGCTGTGCCCGCAGCCTATTTTTGGCACATGTACGACCCTCACAAACTCTCGCGCCATTCCGAGTCCGGCGGACGAAGCCGGCCAGCCCCACCCCCCAAGGCTATAGCCCACCCGTTTTTGTGGCCTTTTTCCGCTGGATGAATTTGGTGCCCCGGCCTTCGGGCGGTTATTTTTGGGCGCGGCTGTACCCGGGGCCTATTTTTAGTACACGGAGGCCGCTCGCAAAGTCTCGCGCCATTCCGAGTCCGGCGGACGAAGCTGGCCAGCCCCACTCCCCAAGGCTATAGCCCACCCGTTTTTGTGGCCTTTTTCCGCTGGACGAACTTGGCGCCCTGGTCATCGGGCGGTTATTTTTGGGCGCGGCTGAGCCCGGGGCCTATTTTTGGCACACGAAGGCCGCTCGTAAAGTCTCGCGCCATTCCCAGTCCGGCGGACGAAGTTGGCCAGCCCCACCCCCCAAGGCTATAGCCCACCCGTTTTTGTGGCCTTTTTCCGCTGGACGAACTTGGCGCCCCGGCCTTCGGGAGGTTATTTTTGGGCGCGGCTGTGCCCGGGGCCTATTTTTGACACACGGAAACCGCTCGCAAAGTCTCACGCCATTCCGAGTCCGGCGGACGAAGTTGGCCAGCCCCACCCCCCAAGGCTATAGCCCACCCGTTTTTGTGGCCTTTTTCCGCAGGACGAAATTGGCGCCTCAGCCTTCGGGAGGTTATTTTTGGGCACGGCCATGCCCGGGGCCTATTTTTGGCACACGGAGGCTGCTCGCAAAGTCTCGCGCCATTCTGAGTCCGGCGGACGAAGTTGGCCAGCCGTACCCCCCAAGGCTATAGCCCACCCGTTTTCGTTGCCTTTTTCCACTGGACGAACTTGGCGCCCCGGCCTTTGGGCGGTTATGTTTGGGCACGGCTGTGCCCGGGGCCTATTTTTGGCACACGGAAGCCGCTCGCAAAGTCTCGCACCATTCCCAGTCGGGCGGACGAAGTGGGCCAGCCCCACCCCCCAAGGCTATAGCCCACCCGTTTTTGTGGCCTTTTTCCGCTGGACGAACTTGGCGCCCCGGCCTTCGGGCGGTTATTTTTGGGCGCGGCTGTGCCCGGGGCCTATTTTTGGCACACGGAGGCCGCTCGCAATGTCTCGCGCCATTCTGAGTCCGACGACGAAGTGGGCCAGCCCCACCCCTCAACGCTATAGCCCACCCGTTTTTGTGGCCTTTTTCCGCAGGAAGAAATTGGCGCCCCGGCCTTCGGGAGGTTATTTTTGGGCGCGGCTGTGCCCGGGGCCTATTTTTAGTACACGGAGGCCGCTCGCAAAGTCTCGCGCCATTCAGAGTCCGGCGGACGAAGTTGGCCAGCCCCACCCCCCAAGGCTATAGCCCACCCGTTTTTGTGGCCTTTTTCCGCTGGACGAACTTGGCGCCCCGGCCTTCGGGCAGTTATTTTTGGGCGCGGCTGTGCCCGGGGCCTATTTTTGGCACACGGAGGCCGCTCGCAATGTCTCGCGCCATTCTGAGTCCGACGATGAAGTGGGCCAGCCCCACCCCCCAAGGCTATAACCCACCCGTTTTTGTGGCCTTTTTCCGCTGGACGAACTTGGCGCCCCGGCCTTCGGGCGGGTATTTTTGGGCGCGGCTGTGCCCGCGGCCTATTTTTGGCACACGGAGGCGCCTCGCAAAGTCTCGCGCCATTCCGAGTCCGGCGGACGAAGTTGGCCAGCCCTACCCCCCAAGGCTATAGCCCACCCGTTTTCGTTGCCTTTTTCCACTGGATGAACTTGGCGCCCCGGCCTTCGGGCGGTTATTTTTGGGCACGGCTGTGCCCGGGGCCTATTTTTGGCACACGGAAGCCGCTCGCAAAGTCTCGCACCATTCCCAGTCGGGCGGACGAAGTGGGCCAGCCCCACCCCCCAAGGCTATAGCCCACCCGTTTTTGTGGCCTTTTTCCGCTGGACGAACTTGGCGCCCCGGCCTTCGGGCAGTTATTTTTGGGCGCGGCTGTGCCCGGGGCCTATTTTGGGCACACGGAGGCCGCTCGCAAAGTCTCGCGCCATTCCGAGTCCGGCGGACGAACTTGGCCATCCCCACCCCCCAAGGCTATAGCCCACCCGTTTTTGTGGCCTTTTTCCGTTGGTCGAACTTGGCGCCCCGGCCTTCGGGCGGTTATTTTTGGGCGCGGCTGTGCCCGGGGCCTATTTTTAGTACACGGAGGCCGCTCGCAAAGTCTCGCGCCATTCCGAGTCCGGCGGACGAAGCTGGCCAGCCCCACTCCCCAAGGCTATAGCCCACCCGTTTTTGTGGCCTTTTTCCGCTGGACGAACTTGGCGCCCTGGTCATCGGGCGGTTATTTTTGGGCGCGGCTGAGCCCGGGGCCTATTTTTGGCACACGACGCGGCCGTAGAAGTCTCGCGCCATTCCCAGTCCGGCGGACGAAGTTGGCCAGCCCCACCCCCCAAGGCTATAGCCCACCCGTTTTTGTGGCCTTTTTCCGCTGGACGAACTTGGCGCCCCGGCCTTCGGGAGGTTATTTTTGGGCGCGGCTGTGCCCGGGGCCTATTTTTGACACACGGAAACCGCTCGCAATGTCTCACGCCATTCCGAGTCCGGCGGACGAAGTTGGCCAGCCCCACCCCCCAAGGCTATAGCCCACCCGTTTTTGTGGCCTTTTTCCGCAGGACGAACTTGGCGCCTCAGCCTTCGGGAGGTTATTTTTGGGCACGGCCATGCCCGGGGCCTATTTTTGGCACACGGAGGCTGCTCGCAAAGTCTCGCGCCATTCCGAGTCCGGCGGACGAAGTTGGCCAGCCCTACCCCCCAAGGCTATAGCCCACCCGTTTTCGTTGCCTTTTTCCACTGGACGAACTTGGCGCCCCGGCCTTCGGGCGGTTATGTTTGGGCACGGCTGTGCCCGGGGCCTATTTTTGGCACACGGAAGCCGCTCGCAAAGTCTCGCACCATTCCCAGTCGGGCGGACGAAGTGGGCCAGCCCCACCCCCCAAGGCTATAGCCCACCCGTTTTTGTGGCCTTTTTCCGCTGGACGAACTTGGCGCCCCGGCCTTCGGGCGGTTATTTTTGGGCGCGGCTGTGCCCGGGGCCTATTTTTGGCACACGGAGGCCGCTCGCAATGTCTCGCGCCATTCTGAGTCCGACGACGAAGTGGGCCAGCCCCACCCCCCAACGCTATAGCCCACCCGTTTTTGTGGCCTTTTTCCGCAGGAAGAAATTGGCGCCCCGGCCTTCGGGAGGTTATTTTTGGGCGCGGCTGTGCCCGGGGCCTATTTTTGGTACACGGAGGCCGCTCGCAAAGTCTCGCGCCATTCAGAGTCCGGCGGACGAAGTTGGCCAGCCCCACCTCCCAAGGCTGTAGCCCACCCGTTTTTGTGGCCTTTTTCCGCTGGACAAACTTGGCGCCCCGGCCTTCGGGCGGTTATGTTTGGGCACGGCTGTGCCCGGGGCCTATTTTTGGCACACGGAAGCCTCTCGCAAAGTCTCGCACCATTCCCAGTCGGGCGGACGAAGTGGGCCAGCCCCACCCCCCAAGGCTATAGCCCACCCGTTTTTGTGGCCTTTTTCCGCTGGACGAACTTGGCGCCCCGGCCTTCGGGCGGTTATTTTTGGGCGCGGCTGTGCCCGGGGCCTATTTTTGGCACACGGAGGCCGCTCGCAATGTCTCGCGCCATTCTGAGTCCGACGACGAAGTGGGCCAGCCCCACCCCCCAAGGCTATAACCCACCCGTTTTTGTGGCCTTTTTCCGCTGGACGAACTTGGCGCCCCGGCCTTCGGGCGGTTATTTTTGGGCGCGGCTGTGCCCGGGGCCTATTTTGGGCACACGGAGGCCGTTCACAAAGTCTCGCGCCATTCCGAGTCCGGCGGACGAACTTGGCCATCCCCACACCCCAAGGCTATAGCGCACCCGTTTTTGTGGCCTTTTTCCGTTGGTCGAACTTGGCGCCCCGGCCTTCGGGCGGTTATTTTTGGGCGCGGCTGTGCCCGGGGCCTATTTTTGGCACACGGAGGCCGCTCGCAAATTCTCGCGCCATTCCGAGTCCGGCGGACGAAGTTGGCCAGCCCCACCCCCCAAGGCTATAGCCCACCCATTTTTTTGGCCTTTTTCCGCTGGACGAACTTGGCGCCGCGGCCTTTGGGCGGGTATTTTTGGGCGCGGCTGTGCCCGCGGCCTATTTTTGGCACACGGAGGCGCCTCGCAAAGTCTCGCGCCATTCCGAGTCCGGGGGACGAAGTTGGCCAGCCCCACCCCCCAAGGCTGTAGCCCACCCGTTTTTGTGGCCTTTTTCCGCTGGACGAACTTGGCGCCCCGTCCTTCGGGTGGTTATTTTTGGGCGCGGCTGTGCCCGGGGCCTATTTTTAGTACACGGAGGCCGCTCGCAAAGTCTCGCGCCATTCCGAGTCCGGCGGACGAAGTTGGCCAGCCCCACCTCCCAAGGTTGTAGCCCACCCGTTTTTGTGGCTTTTTCCGCTGGACAAACTTGGCGCCCCGGCCTTCGGGCGGTTATTTTTGGGCGCGGCTGTGCCCGGGGCCTATTTTGGGTACACGGAGGCCGCTCGCAATGTCTCGCGCCATTCCGAGTCCGGCGGACGAACTTGGCCATCCCCACACCCCAAGGCTATAGCGCACCCGTTTTTGTGGCCTTTTTCCGTTGGTCGAACTTGGCGCCCCGGCCTTCGGGCGGTTATTTTTGGGTACGGCTGTGCCCGGAGCCTATTTTTGGCACACGGAGGCCGCTCGCAAAGTCTCGCGCCATTCTGAGACCGGCGGACGAAGTTGGCCGGCCCCACCCCCCAAGGCTATAGCCCACCCGTTTTTGTGGCCTTTTTCCGCTGGACGAACTTGGCGCCCCGTCCTTCGGGCGGTTATTTTTGGGCGCGGCTGTGCCCGTGGCCTATTTTTGGCACACGGCAGCCGCTCGCAAAGTCTCGCGCCATTCCGAGTCCGGCGCACGAAGTTGGCCAGCCCTACCCCCCAAGGCTATAGCCCACCCGTTTTCGTTGCCTTTTTCCGCTGGACGAACTTGGCGCCCCGGCCTTCGGGCGGTTATGTTTGGGCACGGCTGTGCCCGGGGCCTATTTTTGGTACACGGAAGCCGCTCGCAAAGTCTCGCACCATTCCCAGTCGGGCGGACGAAGTGGGCCAGCCCCACCCCCCAAGGCTATAGCCCACCCGTTTTTGTGGCCTTTTTCCGCTGGACGAACTTGGCGCCCCGGCCTTCGGGCGGTTATTTTTGGGCGCGGCTGTGCCCGGGGCCTATTTTTGGCACACGGAGGCCGCTCGCAATGTCTCGCGCCATTCTGAGTCCGACGACGAAGTGGGCCAGCCCCACCCCCCAAGGCTATAGCCCACCCGTTTTTGTGGCCTTTTTCCGCAGGACGAACTTGGCGCCCCGGCCTTCGGGAGGTTATTTTTGGGCGCGGCTGTGCCCGGGCCCTATTTTTGGTACACGGAGGACGTTCGCAAAGTCTCGCGCCATTCCGAGTCCGGCGGACGAAGTGGGCCAGCCCCACCTCCCAAGGCTGTAGCCCACCCGTTTTTGTGGCCTTTTTCCGCTGGACGAACTTGGCGCCCCGGCCTTCGGGCGGTTATTTTTAGGCACGGCTGTGCCCGCAGCCTATGTTTGGCACGCGGAGGCTGCTCGCAAAGTCTCGCCCCATTCCGAGTCCGGCGGACGAAGTTGGCCAGCCCGTCCCCCCAAGGCTATAGCCCACCCGTTTTTTGGCCATTTTTCCGCTGGGGGGTTTGGGCGTAACGACCTTTGGGGGGTTATTTTTGGGCGCGGCTGTGCCCGCGGCCTATTTTTGGCACGTGGAGGCCACTCGCAAAGTCTCGCCCCATTCCGAGTCCGGCGGACGAAGTTGGCCAGCCCCTCCCCCCAAGGTTATAACCCACCCGTTTTTTGGCCATTTTTCCGCTGGACGAACTTGGCGCCCTGGTCATCGGGCGGTTATTTTTGGGCGTGGCTGAGCCCGGGGCCTATTTTTGGCACACGAAGGCCGCTCGTAAAGTCTCGCGCCATTCCCAGTCCGGCGGACGAAGTTGGCCAGCCCCACCCCCCAAGGCTATAGCCCACCCGTTTTTGTGGCCTTTTTCCGCTGGACGAACTTGGCGCCCCGGCCTTCGGGAGGTTATTTTTGGGCGCGGCTGTGTCCAGGGCCTATTTTTGACACACGGAAACCGCTCGCAAAGTCTCACGCCATTCCGAGTCCGGCGGACGAAGTTGGCCAGCCCCACCCCCCAAATCTATAGCCCACCCATTTTTGTGGCCTTTTTCCGCAGGACGAACTTGGCGCCTCAGCCTTCGGGAGGTTATTTTTGGGCACGGCCATGCCCGGGGCCTATTTTTGGCACACGGAGGCTGCTCGCAAAGTCTCGCGCCATTCCGAGTCCGGCGCACGAAGTTGGCCAACCCTACCCCCCAAGGCTATAGCCCACCCGTTTTCGTTGCCTTTTTCCACTGGACGAACTTGGCGCCCCGGCCTTCGGGCGGTTATGTTTGGGCACGGCTGTGCCCGGGGCCTATTTTTGGCACACGGAAGCCGCTCGCAAAGTCTCGCACCATTCCCAGTCGGGCGGACGAAGTGGGCCAGCCCCACCCCCCAAGGCTATAGCCCACCCGTTTTTGTGGCCTTTTTCCGCTGGACGAACTTGGCGCCCCGGCCTTCGGGCGGTTATTTTTGGGCGCGGCTGTGCCCGGGGCCTATTTTTGGCACACGGAGGCCGCTCGCAATGTCTCGCGCTATTCCGAGTCCGGCGGACGAAGTTGGCCAGTCCCTCCCCCCAATGCTATAGCCCACCCTTATTTTGGCCATTTTTCCGCTGGGTGGTTTGGGCGCAACGACCTTCGGGGGGTTATTTTTGTGCGCGGCTGTGCCCGTGGCCATTTTTTGGCACGCGGAGGCCGCTTACAAAGTCTCGCCCCATTCCCAGTCCGGCGGACGAAGTTGGCCAGCCCATCCCCCCAAGGCTATAGCCCACCCATTTTTTGGCCATTTTTCCGTTGGGGGGTTTGGGCGCGCCGACCTTCGAGCGGTTATTTTTGGGAGCGGCTGTGCCCATGGCCTATTTTTGGCATGTGGAGGCCGTTCGCAAAGTCTCGCCGCATTCCGAGTCCGGCGGACGAAGTTGGCCAGCCCCTCCCCCGAAGGCTATAGGCCACCCGTTTTTTGGCCATTTTTCCGCTGGGGGGTTTGGGCGCGCCGGCCTTCGGGCGGTTATTTTTGGGCGCGGCTGTACCCGCGGCCTATTTTTGGCACGCGGAGGCCGCTCGCAAAGTCTCGCCCCATTCCGAGTCCGGCGGACGAAGGTGGCCAGCCCCTCCCCCCAATGCTATAGCCCACCCGTTTTTTGGCCATTTTTCCGTTGGGGGGTTTGGGAGCGCCGACCTTCGGGCAGTTATTTTTGGGTACGGCTGTGCCCGTGGCATATTTTTGACCCGCGGAGGCATCTCACAAAGTCTCGCCCCATTCCCAGTCCGGCGGACGAAGTTGGCCAGCCCCTCCCCCCAAGGCTATAGCCCACCCGTTTTTTGGCCATTTTTCCGCTGGATAAACTTGGCGCCCCGGCCTTCGGGCGGTTTTTTTTAGGCGCGGCTGTGCCCGTGGGCTATTTTTGGCACGCGGAGGCCGCTTGGAAAGTCTCGTCCCATTCCGAGTCCGGCGGACGAAGTTGGACAGCCCCTCCCCCCAAGGCTATAGCCCACCCGTTTTTTGGCCATTTTTCCGCTGGACGAACTTGGCGCCCCGGCCTTCGGGCGGTTCTTTTTCGGCGCGGCTGTGCCCGCGGCCTATTTTTGGAATGCGCAGGCCGCTCGCAAAGTCTCGCCCCATTCCGAGTCCGGCGGACGAAGTTGGCCAGCCCCTACCCCCAAGGCTATAGCCCACCCGTTTTTTGGCCATTTTTCTGCTGGTCGAACTTGGCGCCCCGGCCTTCGGGCAGTTATTTTTGGGCGCGGCTGTGCCCGCGGCCTATTTTTGGCACGCGGAGGCCACTCGCAAACTCTCACCCCATTCCGAGTACGGCGGACGAAGTCGGCCAGCCCCTCCCCCCAAGGCTATAGCCCACCCGTTTTTTGGCTATTTTTCCGCTGGGGGGTTTGGGCGCGCCGACCTTCGGGCGGTTATTTTTGGGTACGGCTGTGCCCGCGGCATATTTTTGGCACGCGGAGGCCACTCGCAAAGTCTCACCCCATTCCGAGTCCGGCGGACGAAGTTGGCCAGCCCCTCCCCCGAAGGCTATAGGTCACCCGTTTTTGTGTCCTTTTTCCGCTGGACGAACTTGGGGCGCCGGCCTTCGGGCGGTTATTTTTGGGCGCGGCTGTGCCGGCGGACGAAGTTGGCTAGCCCCACCCCCCAAGGCTATAGCCCACCCGTTTTTGTGGCCTTTTTCCCCTGGACGAACTTGGCGCCCCGGCCTTCGGGTGGTTATTTTTGGGCGCGGCTGTGCCCGTGGCCTATTTTTGGCACACGGAGGCCCCTCGCAATGTGTCGCGCCATTCCGAGTCCGGCGGACGAAGTGGGCCAGCCCCACCCCCCAAGGCTATAGCCCACCCGTTTTTGTGGCCTTTTTCCGCTGGACGAACTTGGCGCCCCGGCCTTCGGGCGGTTATTTTTGGGCGCGGCTGTGCCCACGGCCTATTTTTGGCATACGGAGACCCCTAGCAAGTCTCGCGCCATTCCGAGTCTGGCGGACGAACTCGGCCAGCCCCACCCCCCAAGGCTATAGCCCACCCGTTTTTGAGGCCTTTTTCCGCTGGACGAACTTGGCGGCCCGGCCTTCGGGCCGGTATTTTTGGCCGCGGCTGTGACCGCGGCCTATTTTTGGCACATGGAGGCGCCTCGCAAAGTCTCGCGCCATTCCGAGTCCGGCGGACGAAGTTGGCCTGCCCCACCCCCCAAGCCTATAGCCCACCCGTTTTTGTGGCCTTTTTCCGCTGGACGAACTTGGCGCCCCGGCCTTCGGGCGGGTATTTTTGGGTGCGGCTGTGCCCGCGGCCTATTTTTGGCACACGGAGGCGCCTCGCAAAGTCTCGCTCCATTCCGAGTCTGGCGGACGAACTCGGCCAGCCCCACCCCCCAAGGCTATAGCCCACCCGTTTTTGTGGCATTTTTCCGCTGGACGAACTTGGCGCCCCGGCCACCGGGCGGGTATTTTTGGGCGCGGCTGTGGCCGCGGCCTATTTTTGGCACACGGAGGGGCCTCGCAAAGTCTCGCTCCATTCCGAGTCTGGCGGACGAACTCGGCCAGCCCCACCCTCCAGGCTATAGCCCACCCGTTTTGGTGGCCTTTTTCTGCTGGACGAACTTGGCGCCCCGGCCTTCGGGCTGGTATTTTTGGACGCGGCTGTGCCCGCGGCCTATTTTTGGCACACGGAGGTGCCTAGCAAAGTCTCGCGCCATTCTGAGTCCGGCGGACGAAGTTGGCCAGCCCCACCCCCCAAGGCTATAGCCCACCCGTTTTTGTGGCTTTTTTCGGCTGGATGAACTTGGCGCCCCGGCCATGGGACGGGTATTTTTGGGCGCGGCTGTGCCCATGGCCTATTTTTGGCACACGGAGGGGCCTCGCAAAGTCTCGCTCCATTCCGAGTCTGGCGGACGAAGTCGGCCAGTGCCACCCCCCAAGGCTATAGCCAACCCGTTTTTGTGGCCTTTTTCCGCTGGAAGAACTTGGCGCCCCGGCCTTCGGGCAGGTATTTTTGGGCGCGGCTGTGCCCGCGGCCTATTTGTGGCTCAGGGAGGCAACTCGCAAAGTCTCGCGCCATTCCGAGTCCGGCGGACGAAGTTGGCCAGCCCCACCCCCCAAGCCTATTGCCCACCCGTTTTTGTGGCCTTTTTCCGCTGGACGAACTTGGTGCCCCGGCCTTCGGGCGGGTGTTTTTGGGCGCGGCTGTATCCGTGGCCTATTTTTGGCACACGGAGGCGCCTCGCAAAGTCTCGCGCCATTCCGAGTCTGGCGGACGAAGTGGGCCAGCCCCACCGCCCAAGGCTATAGCCCACCCGTTTTTGTGGCCTATTTACGCTGGACGAACTTGGCGCCCCGGCTTTCGGGCGGGTATTTTTGAGCGCGGTTGTGCCCGCGGCCTATTTTTGGCACACGGAGCCGCCTCGTAAAGTCTCGCGCCATTCCGAGTCCGGCGGACGAAGTTGGCCAGCCCCACCCCCCAAGGCTTAGCCCACCCGTTTTTGTGGCCTTTTTCAGCTGGACGAACTTGGCGCCCCGGCCTTCGGGCGGGTATTTTTGGCACACGGAGGGGCCTCGCAAAGTCTCGCTCCATTCCGAGTCTGGCGTACGAAGTCGGCCAGCCCCACCCCCCAAGGCTATAGCCAACCCGTTTTTGTGGCCTTTTTCCGCTGGAAGAACTTGGCGCCCCGGCCTTCGGGCAGGTATTTTTTGGCGCGGCTGTGCCCGCGGCCTATTTGTGGCGCAGGGAGACAACTCGCAAAGTCTCGCGCCATTCCGAGTCCGGCGGACGAAGTTGGCCAGCCCCACCCCCCAAGGCTATAGCCCACCCGTTTTTGTGGCGTTTTTCCGCTGGACGAACTTGGCGTCCCGGCCTTCGGGCGGGTATTTTTTGGCGCGGCTGTGCCCGCGGCCTATTTTTGGCACACGGAGGCACCTCGCAAAGTCTCGCGCCATTCCGAGTCCGGCGGACGAAGTGGGCCAGCCCCACCCCCCAAGGCTATAGCCCACCCGTTTTTGTGGCCTATTTCCGCTGGACGAACTTGGCGCCCCGGCCTTCATGCGGGTATTTTTGGGCGCGGCTATGCCCTCGGCCTATTTTTGGCACACGAAGGCGCCTCTCAAAGTCTCGCGCCATTCCGAGTCCGGCGGACGAAGTGGGCCAGGCCTTCCCCCCATGGTTATAGCCCACCCGTTTTTTGGCCATTGTTCCGCTGGACGAACTTGGTGCCCCGGCCTTCGGGTGGTTATTTTTCGGTGCGGCTGTGCCCGCGGCCTATTTTTAGCACACGGAGGCCGCTCGCAAAGTCTTGCCCCATTCCGAGTCCGGCGGACGAAGTTGGCCAGCCCCTCCACCCAAGGCTATAGCCCACCCGTTTTTTGGCCATTTTTCCGCTGGGGGGTTTGGGCGCGCCGACCTTCGGGGCGTTATTTTTGGGCGCGGCTGTGCCCACGGCCTATTTTTGGCACGCGGAGGCCGCTCGCAAAGTCTCGCCCCATTCCGAGTCCGGCGGACGAAGTGGGCCTGCCCCTCCCCCCAAGGCTATAGCCCACCCGTTTTTTGGCCATTTTTCCGCTGGGGGGTTTGGGCGCGCCGACCATCGGGTGGTTATTTTTGGGCGCGGCTGTGCCCACGGCCTATTTTTGGCACGCGGAGGTCGCTCGCAAAGTCTCGCCCCATTCCGAGTCCGGCGGACGAAGTTGGCCAGCCCCTCCCCCCAAGGCTATAGCCCAACTGTTTTTTGGCAATTTTCCGCTGGACGAACTTGGCGCCCCGGCCTTCGGGCGTTTATTTTTGGGCTCGGCTGTGCCCGCGGCCTATTTTTGGCACGCGGAGGCCGCTCGCAAAGTCTCGCCCCATTCCGAGTCCGGCGGACGAAATACGCCAGCCCCTCCCCCCAAGGCATAGCCCACCCGTTGTTTGGCCATTTTTCCGCTGGGGGGTTTGGGCGCGCCGACCTTCGGGGGGTTATTTTTGGGCACGGCTGTGCCCGCGGTCTATTTTTGGCACGCGGAGGCCTCTCGCAAAGTCTCGCCCCATTCCGAGTCCGGCGGACGAAGTCGGCCAGCCCCTCCCCCCAAGGCTATAGCCCACCCGTTTTTTGGCCATTTTTCCGCTGTACGAACTTGGCATCCCGGCCTTCGGGTGGTTATTTTGGGCGCGGCTGAGCCCGCGGCATATTTTCGGCACGCGCAGGCCGCTCGCAAAGTCTCGCCCCATTCCGAGTCCGGCGGACGAAGTGTGCCAGCCCCTCCCCCCAAGGCTATAGCCCACCCATTTTTTGGCCATTTTTCCGCTGGACGAACTTGGCGCCCCGGCCTTCGGGTGGTTCTTTTTCGGTACGGCTGTGCCCGCGGCCTATTTCTACCACGCGGAGGCCGCTCGCAAAGTCTCACCCCATTCCGAGTCCGGCGGACGAAGTTGGCCAGCCCCTCCACCCAAGGCTATAGCCCACCCGTTTTTTGGCAATTTTTCCGCTGGGGGGTTTATGCGCGCCGACCTTCGGGGGGTTATTTTTGGGGGCGGCTGTGCCCGCGGCCTATTTTTGGCACGCGGAGGCCGGTCGCAAAGTCTCACCCCATTTCGAGTCCGGCGGACGAAGTTGGCCAGCCCCTCCCCCCAAGGCTATAGCCCACCCGTTTTTTGGCCATTTTTCCGCTGGACAAACTTGGCGCCCCGGCCTTCGGGCGGTTATTTTTGAAGCACGGCTGTGTCCGCGGCCTATTTTTGGTACGCGGAGGCCGCTCATAAAGGCTCGCCCGATTCCGAGTCCGGCGGACAAAGTTGGCCAGCCCCTCCTCCCAAGCCTACAGCGCATCCGTTTTTTGGCCATTTTTCCGCTGGGGGGTTTGGGCGCGCCGACCTTCGGGGGGTTATTTTTGGGCGCGGCTGTGCCCGCGGCCTATTTTTGGCACGCAAAGGCCGCTCGCAAAGTCTCGCCCCATTCCGAGTCCGGCGGACGAAGTTGGCCAGCCCCTCCCCCCAAGGCTATAGCCCACCCGTTTTTTGGCCATTTTTCCGCTGGACGAACTTGGCGCCCCGGCCTTCGGGCGGTTATTTTTGGGCTCGGCTGTGCCCGTGGCCTATTTTTGGCACGCGGAGGCCGCTCGCAAAGTCTCGCCCCATTCCAAGTCCGGCGGACGAAATACGCCAGCCCCACCCCCTAAGGCTATAGCCCACCCGTTCTTTGGCCATTTTTCCGCTGGGGGGTTTGGGCGCGCCGACCTTCGGGGGGTTATTTTTGGGTGCGACTGTGCCCATAGCCTATTTTTGGCACGCGGAGGCCGCTCGCAAAGTCTCGCCCCATTCCGAGTCCGGCGGACGGTTGGCCACCCTCCCCAAGGCTATAGCCCACCCGTTTTTGGCCATTTTTCCGCTGTACGAACTTGGCGCCCGGCCTTCAAGGCGGTTATTTTTGGGCGCGGCTGTGTCCGCGGCCTATTTTTGGCACGCGGAGGCCGCTTGTAAAGTCTCGCCCCATTCCGAGTCCGGCGGACGAAGTTGGCCAGCCCCTCCCCCCAAGGCTATAGCCCACCCATTTTTTGGCCATTTTTCCGCGGGACGAACTTGGCGCCCCAGCCTTCGGGCGGTTATTTTTGGGCACGGCTGTCCCCGCACCTATTTTTGGCACGCAGAGGCCGCTCGCAAAGTCTCGCCCCATTCCGAGTCCGGCGGACGAAGTGGGCCAGCCCCACTCCCCAAGGCTATAGCCCACCCGTTTTTGTGGCCTTTTTCCGCTGGACGAACTTGGCGCCCCGGCCTTTGGGCGGTTATTTTTGGACGCAGCTTTGCCCGCGGCCTATTTTTATATGCGGAGGCCCCTCGCAAAGTCTCGCGCCATTCCGAGTCCGGCGGACGAAGTTGGCCAGCCGCACCCCCCACGGCTATAGCCCACCCGTTTTTGTGGCATTTTTCCGCTGGACGAACTTGGCGCCCCGGCCTTCAGGCGGGTATTTTTGGGCGCGGCTGAGCCCGCGGCCTATTTTTGGCACATGGAGGCCCCTCGCAACGGAGGCCCCTCGCAAAGTCTCGCGCCATTCCGAGTCCGGCGGACGAAGTGGGCCAGCCCCACCCCCCAAGGCTATAGCCCACCCGTTTTTGTGGCCTTTTTCCGCTGGATGAACTTGGCGCCCCGGCCATCGGACGGGTATTTTTGGCACACGGAGGCCGCTCGTAAAGTCTAGCCCAATTCCGAGTCCGGCGGACGAAGTTGGCCAGCCCCTCTCCCCAAGGCTATAGCCCACCCGTTTTTTGGCCACTTTTCCGCTGGACAAACTTGGCGCCCCGGCCTTCGGGCGGTTATTTTTGGGCGCGGCTGTGCCCGCGGCCTATTTTTGGCACACGGAGGCACCTCGCCAAGTCTCGTCTCATTCCGAGTCCGGCGGACGAAGTGGGCCAGCCCCACCCCCCAAGGCTATAGCCCACCCGTTTTTGTGGCCTTTTTCCGCTGGACGAACTTGGTGCCCCAGCCTTCGGGCGGTTATTTTTGGGCGCGGCTGTGCGCGCGGCCTATTTTTGGCGCAAGGAGGCGCCTCGTAAAGTCTCGCGCCATTCCGAGTCCGGCGGACGAAGTGGGCCAGCCCCACCCCCCAAGGCTATAGCCCACCCGTTTTTGTGGCCTTTTTCCGCTGGACGAACTTGGCGCCTCGGCCTTTGGGCGGTTATTTTTGGGCGCGGCTGTGCCCGCGGCCTATTTTTACCACACGGAGGCGCCTCGCAAAGTCTCTCGCCATTCCGAGTCCGGCGGACGAAGTTGCGCAGCCCTACCCCCCAAGGCTATAGCACACCCGTTTTTGTGGCCTTTTTCCGCTGGACGAACCTGGCGCCCCGGCCTTCGGGCGGTTATTTTTGGGTGCGGCAGTGCCCGCGGCCTATTTTTCGCACACAGAGGCACCTCGCAATGTCTCGCGCCACTCCGAGTCCGGCGGACGAAGTTGGCCAGCCCCACCACCAAAGGCTATAGCCCACCCGTTTTTTGGCTATTTTTCCGGTGGAGGAACTTGGCGCCCCGGCCTTCGGGCAGTTATTTTTGTGCGCGGCTGTGAACGCGGCCTATTTTTGGCACGCGGAGGCCTCTCACAAAGTCTCGCCCCATTCCGAGTCCGGCGGACGAAGTTGGCCAGCCCCGCCCCCCAAGGCTATAACACACCGGTTTTTTTGCCATTTTTCCGCTGGGGGGTTTGGGCGCGCCGACCTTCGGGGGGTTATTTTTGGGCGTGGCTTTGCCCACGGTCTATTTTTGGCACGCGGAGGCCGCTCGCAAAGTTTCGCCCCATTCCGAGTCCGGCAGACGAAGTTGGCCAGCCCCTTCCCCCAAGGCTATAGCCCACCCGTTTTTTGGCCATTTTTCCGCTGGGCGAACTTGGCGACCCGGCCTTCGGGCGGTTATTTTTGGGCGTGGCTGTGCCCGCTGCGTATTTTTGGTACACGGAGGTGCCTCGCAAAGTCTCACGCCATTCCGAGTCCGGCGGATGAAGTGGGCCAGCCCCACCCCCCAAGGCTATAGCCCACCCGTTTTTGTGGCCTTTTTCCGCTGGACGAACTTGGCGCCGCGGCCTTCGGGCGGGTATTTTTGGGCGCGGCTGTGCCCGGGGCCTATTTTTGGCACACGGAGGCGCCTCGTATAGTCTCGCGCCATTCCGAGTCTGGCGGACGAAGTGGGCCAGCCCCACCCCCCAAGGCTATAGCCCACCCGTTTTTGTGGCCTTTTTCCGCTGGACGAACTTGGCGCCGCGGCCTTCAAAAGGGTATTTTTGGGCGTGGCTGTGCCCGCGGCCTATTTTTGGCACACGGAGGCGCCTCGCAAAGTCTCCGCCATTCCGAGTCCGGCAGACGAAGTTGGCCAGCCCCACCCCCCAAGGCTATAGCCCACCTGTTTTTGTGGCCTTTTTCCGCTGGACGAACTTGGCGCCGCGGCCTTCGGGCGGGTATTTTTGGGCGCAGCTGTGCCCGCGGCGTATTTTTGGTACACGGAGGCACCTCGCAAAGTCTCACGCCATTCCGAGTCCGGCGGACGAAGTTGGCCAGCCCCACCCCCCAAGGCTATAGCCCACCCGTTTTTGTGGCCTTTTTCCGCTGGACGAACTTGGCGCCGCGGCCTTCGGGCGGGTATTTTTGGGCGCGGCTGTGCCCGGGTCCTATTTTTGGCACACGGAGGCGCCTCGTATAGTCTCGCGCCATTCCGAGTCCGGCGGACGAAGTGGGCCAGCCCCACCCCCCAAGGCTATAGCCCACCCGTTTTTGTGGCCTTTTTCCGCTGGATGAACTTGGCGCCGCGGCCTTCAAGCGGGTATTTTTGGGCGCGGCTGTGCCCGCGGCCTATTTTTGGCACACGGAGGCACCTCGCAAAGTCTCCGCCATTCCGAGTCCGGCAGACGAATTTGGCCAGCCCCACTGCCCAAGGCTATAGCCCACCCGTTTTTGTGGCCTTTTTCCGCTAGACGAACTTGGCGCCGCGGCCTTCGGGCGGGTATTTTTGGGCGCGGCTGTGCCCGCGGCCTATTTTTGGCACACGAAGGCCTCCCGCAAAGTCTCGTGCCATTCCGAGTCCGGCGGACGAAGTTGGCCAGCCCCACCCCCAAAGGCTATAGCCCACCCGTTTTTGTGGCCTTTTTCCGCTGGACGAACTTGGCGCCGTGCGCTTCGGGCGGGAATTTTTGGGCGCGGCTGTGCCCGCGGCCTATTTTTAGCACACGGAGGCGCCTCGCAAAGGTTCGAGCCATTCCGAGTCCGGCGGACGAAGTAGGCCAGCCCCACCCCCCAATGCTATAGCCCATCCGTTTTTGTGGCCTTTTTCCGCTGGACGAACTTATCGCCGCGGCCTTCGGGCGGTTATTTTTGGGCGCGGCTGAGCCCACGGCCTATTTTTGGCACACGAAGGCACCTCGCAAAGTCTCCGCCATTCCGAGTCCGGCAGACAAAGTTGGCCAGCCCCACCCCCCAAGGCTATAGCCCACCCGTTTTTGTGGCCTTTTTCCGCTGGATAAACTTGGCGCCGCGGCCTTCGGGCGGGTATTTTTGGGCGCGGCTGTGCCTGCGGCCTATTTTTGGCACACGGAGGTGCCTCGCAAAGTCTCGCGCCATTCCGAGTCCGGCGGACGAAGTTGGCCAGCCCCACCCCCCAAGGCTATAGCCCACCCGTTTTTGTGGCCTTTTTCCGCTGGACGAACTTGGCGCCGTGGCCTTCGGGCGGGTATTTTTGGGCGCGGCTGTGCCCGCGGCCTATTTTTGGCTCACGGAGGCACCTCGCAAAGTCTCGCACCATTCCGAGTCCGGCGGACGAAGTGGGCCAGCCCCACCCCCCAAGGCTATAGCCCACCCGTTTTTGCGGCCTTTTTCCGCTGGACGAACTTGGCGCCGCGGCCTTCGGGCGGGTATTTTTGGGCGCGGCTGTGCCCACGGCCTATTTTTGGCACACGGAAGCACCTCACATAGTCTCGCGCCATTCCGAGTCCGGCGGACGAAGTTGGCCAGCCCCACCCCTCAAGGCTATAGCCCACCCGTTTTTGCGGCCTTTTTCCGCTGGACGAACTTGGCGCCGCGGCCTTCGGGTGGGTATTTTTGGGCACAGCTGTGCCCGCGGCGTATTTTTGGTACACGGAGGCCCCTCGTAAATTCTCGCCCCATTCCGAGTCCGGCGGACGAAGTTGGCCAGCCCCTCCCCCCAAGGCTATAGCCCACTCATTTTTTGGCCATTTTTCCGCTGGAAGAACTTGGCGCCCCGGCCTTCGGGCGGTTATTTTTGGGCGCGGCTGTGCCTACGGCCTATTTTTGGCACGCGGAGGACGCTCGCAAAGTCTCGCCCCATTCCGAGTCCGGCGGACGAAGTTGGCCAGCCCCTTCCCCCAAGACTATAGCCCACCCGTTTTTTGGCCATTTTTCCGCTGGACGAACTTGGCGCCCCGGCCTTCGGGCAGTTAATTTTGGGCGCGGCTGTGCCTACGGCCTATTTTTGGCACGCAGAGGCCGCTCACAATGTCTCGCCTCATTCCGAGTCCGGCGGACGAAGTTGGCCAGCCCCTCCCGCCAAGGCTATAGCCCACCCGTTGTTTGGCCATTTTTCCGCTGGGAGGTTTGGGCGCAACGACCTTCGGGGGGTTATTTTTGGGCGCGGCTGTGCCCGCGGCCTATTTTTGGCACGCGTAGGCCACTCGCAAAGTGTCGCCCGATTCCGAGTCCGGCGGACGAAGTTGGCCATCCCCTCCCCCCAAGGCTATAGCCCACCCGTTTTTTGGACATTTTTCCGCTAGACGAACTTGGCGCCCCGGCCTTCGGGCTGTTATTTTTGGGCGCGGCGGTGACCGCGGCCTATTTTTGGCACACGGAGGCCCCTCGCAAAGTCTCGCCCCATTCCGAGTCCGGCGGACGAAGTTGGCCAGCCCCTTCCCCCAAGACTATAGCCCACCCGTTTTTTGGCCATTTTTCCGCTGGACGAACATTGCGCCCCGGCCTTCGGGCTGTTATTTTTGGGTGCGGCTGTGCCCGCGGCCTATTTTTGGCACGCAGAGGCCGTTTACAAAGTCTCGCCCCATTCCGAGTCCGGCGGACGAAGTTGGCTAGCCCCTCCCCCCAAGGCTATAGCCCACCCGTTTTTTGGCAATTTTTCCGCTGGACGAACTTGGCGCCCCGGCTTTCGGGCAGTTATTTTTTGGCGTGGCCATGCCCGCGGCCTATTTTTAGCACGCGGAGGCCGCTCACAAAGTGTCGTCCCATTCCGAGTCCGGCGGACGAAGTTGGCTAGCCCCTCCCCCCAAGGCTATAGCCCACCCGTTTTTTGGCAATTTTTCCGCTGGACGAACTTGGCGCCCCGGCTTTCGGGCAGTTATTTTTTGGCGCGGCCGTGACCGCGGCCTATTTTTGGCACGCGGAGGCCGCTCACAAAGTGTCGTCCCATTCCGAGTCCGGCGGACGAAGTTGGCCAGCCCCTCCCCCCAAGGCTATAGCCCACCCGTATTTTGGCCATTTTTCCGCTGGACAAACTTGGCGCCCCGGCCTTCAGGCGGTTATTTTTGGGCGCGGCTTTGCCCGCGGCCTATTCTTGGCACGCGGAGGCCGCTCGCAAAGTCTAACCCCATTCCGAGTCCGGCGGACGTAGTAGGCCAGCCCCTCCCTCCAAGGCTATAGCCCACCCGTATTTTGGCCATTTTTCCGCTGGACAAACTTGGCGCCCCGGCCTTCGGGCGGTTATTTTTGGGCGCGGCTTTGCCCGCGGCCTAATCTTGGCACGAGGAGGCCGCTCGCAAAGTCTAACCCCATTCCGAGTCCGGCGGACGTAGTAGGCCAGCCCCTCCCTCCAAGGCTATAGCCCACCCGTTTTTTGCCCATTTTTCCGCGGGACGAACTTGGCGCGCCGGCCGTCGGGCGGTTAGTTTTGTGTACGGCTGTGCCTGCGGCCTATTTTTGGCACGCGGAGGCCGCTCGCAAAGTCTCACCCCATTCCGAGTCCGGCGGACGAAGTTGGCCAGGCCCTCCCCCCAGGGCTATGGCCCACCCGTTTTTTAGCCATTTTTCCGCTGGACGAACTTGGCGCCCCGGCCTTCGGTCGGTTATTTTTGGGCGAGGCTGTGCCAGCGACCTATTTTTGGCATTCGGAGGCCGCTCGCAAAGTCTCTCCCCATTCCGAGTCCGGCTGACGAAGTTGGCCAAACCGTCCCCCTAAGGCTATAGCCCACCTGTGTTTTGGCCATTTTTCCGCTGGACGAACTTGGCGGCCCGGCCTTCGGGCGGTTATTTTTGGGCGCGGCTGTGCCCGCGGCCTATTTTTGGCACGCGGAGGCCGCTCGCAAAGTCTCGCCCCATTCCGAGTCCGGCGGACGAAGTGGGCCAGCCCCTCCCCCCAAGGCTATAGCCCACCCGTTTTATGGCCATTTTTCCGCTGGATGAACATGGCGCCCCGGCCTTCGGGCGGTTATTTTTGCACGCGGCTGTGCCTGCGGCCTATTTTTGGCACGCAGAGGCCGCTCACAAAGTCTCGCCTCATTCCGAGTCCGGCGGACGAAGTTGGCCAGCCCCTCCCCCCAAGGCTATAGCCCACCCGTTGTTTGGCCATTTTTCCGCTGGGAGGTTTGGGCGCAACGACCTTCGGGGGGTTATTTTTGGATGCGGCTGTGCCCGCGGCCTATTTTTGGTACGCGGAGGCCACTCGCAAAGTGTCGCCCGATTCCGAGTCCGGCGGACGAAGTTGGCCATCCCCTCCCCCCAAGGCTATAGCCCACCCGTTTTTTGGCCATTTTTCCGCTGGACGAACTTGGCGTCCCGGCCTTCGGGCGGTTATTTTTAGGCGCGGTTGTGTCCGCGGCCTATTTTTGGTACACGGAGGCCGCTCGCAAAGTCTCACCCCATTCCGAGTCCGGCGGACGAAGTTGGCCAGCCCCTTCCCCCAAGGCTATAGCCCACCCGTTTTTTGGCCATTTTTCCGCTGGACGAAATTTGCACCCCGGCCTTCGGGCTGTTATTTTTGGGCGTGGCTGTGCCCGTGGGCTATTTTTGGCACGCGGAGGCCGTTTACAAAGTCTCACCCCATTCCGAGTCCGGCGGACGAAGTTGGCTAGCCCCTCCCCCCAAGGCTATAGCCCACCCGTTTTTTGGCAATTTTTCCGCTGGACGAGCTTGGCGCCCCGGCTTTCGGGCGGTTATTTTTGGGCGCGGCTGTGTCCGCGGCCTATTTTTGGCACGCGGAGGCCACTCGCAAAGTGTTGTCCCATTCCGAGTCCGGCGGACGAAGTTGGCCAGCCCCTCCCCCCAAGGCTATAGCCCACCCGTTTTTTGGCAATTTTTCCGCTGGACGAGCTTGGCGCCCCGGCTTTCGGGCGGTTATTTTTGGGCGCGGATGTGCCCGCGGCCTATTTTTGGCACGCGGAGGCCACTCGCAAAGTGTCGTCCCATTCCGAGTCCGGCGGACGAAGTTGGCCAGCCCCACCCCCCAAGGCTATAGCCCACCCGTTTTTTGGCCATTTTTCCGCTGGACGAATTTGGCGCCCCGGCCTTCGGGCGGTTATTTTTGCGCGCGGCTGTGTCCGCTGCCTATTTTTGGCACGCGGAGACCGATCGCAAAGTCTCGCCCCATTCCGAGTCCGGCGGACGAAGTTGGCCAGCCCCTCCCCCCAAGGCTATAGCCCACCCGTTTTTTGCCCATTTTTCCGCTGGACGAACTTGGCGCCCCGGCCTTCGGGTGGTTATTTTTGGGTACGGCTGTGCCCGTGGCCTATTTTTGGCACGAGGAGGCGGCTCGCAAAGTCTCCCCCCGTTCCGTGTCCGGCAGACGAAGTCGGCCAGCCCCTCCCCTAAGGCTATAGCCCACCCGTTTTTTGGCTATTTTTCCGCTGGACGAACCTGGCGCCCCGGCCTTCGGGTGGTTATTTTTGGGCGCGGCTGTGTCCGCGGCCTATTTTTGTCACGCGGAGGCTGCTCGCAAAGTCTCGCCCCATTCCGACTCCGGCGGACGAAGTTGGCCAGCCCCTCCCCCCAAGGCTATAGCCCACCCGTTTTTTGGCCATTTTTCCGCAGAACGAACTTGGTGCCCTGCACTTCGGGAGGTTATTTTTGGACGCTGCTGTGCCCGCGGCCTATTTTTTCCACGCGGAGGCCGCTCGTAAAGTCTCGCCCCATTCCGACTCCGGCGGACGAAGTGGGCCAGCCCCTCCCCCCAAGGCTATAGCCAACCCGTTTTATGGCCATTTTTCCGCTGGACGAACTTGGCGCCCCGGCCTTCGGGCGGTTATTTTTTCGCACGGCTGTGACCGCGGCCTATTTTTGTCACGCGGAGGCTGCTCGCAAAGTCTCGCCCCATTCCGACTCCGGCGGACGAAGTGGGCCAGCCCCTCCCCCCAAGGCTATAGCCAACCCGTTTTATGGCCATTTTTCCGCTGGACGAACTTGGTGCCCTGGCCTTCGGGCGGTTATTTTTGGACGCTGCTGTGCCCGCGGCCTATTTTTGCCACGCGGAGGCCGCTCGTAAAGTCTCGCCCCATTCCGAGTCCGGCGGACGAAGTTGGCCAGCCCCTCCCCCCAAGGCTATAGCCCACCCGTTTTTTGGCCATTTTTCCGCTGGGGGGTTTGGGCGCGCCGACCTTCGGGCGGTTATTTTTGGACGCGGCTGTGCCCGGGGAAAATTTTTGGCACGCGGAAGCCGCTCGCAAAGTCTCGCCCCATTCCGAGTCCAGCGGACGATGTTGGCCAGCCCCTTCCCCCAAGGCAATAGCCCACCCGTTTTTTGGCCATTTTTCCGCTGGACGAACTTGGCGCCCCGGCCTTCGGGCGGTTATTTTTGGGCGCGGTTGTGCCCGTGGCCTATTTTTTGGGACGCGGAGGCCGCTCGCAAAGTCTCGCCCCATTCCGAGTCCGGCGGACGAAGTTGGCCAACCCCTCCCCCCAAGGCTATAGCCCACCTGTTTTTTGGCCATTTTTCCGCTGGGGGGTTTGGGCGCGCCGACCTTCGGGCGGTTATTTTTGGGCTCGGCTGTGCCCAAGGGCTATTTTTGGCACGCGGAGGCCGCTCGCAAAGTCTCGCCCCATTCCGATTCCGGCGGACGAAGTTTGCCAGTCCCTCCCCCCAAGGCTATAGCCCACCCGTTTTTTGGCCATTTTTCCGCTGGGGGGTTTAGGCGCGCCGACCTTCGGGCGGTTATTTTTGGGCGCGGCTGTGCCCGCGGCCTATTTTTCGTACGTGGAGGCCGCTCGCAAAGTGTCGTCCCATTCCGAGTCCGGCGGACGAAGTTGGCCAGCCCCTCCCCCCAAGGCTATAGCCCACAAGTTTTTTGGCCATTTTTCCGCAGGGGGGTTTGGGTGCAACGACCTTCGGGGGGTTATTTTTGGGCCCGGCTGTACCCACGGCCTATTTTTGGCACACGGAGGCCGTTCGAAAAGTCTCGCCCCATTCCGAGTCCGGCGGACGAAGTGGGCCAGCCCCTCCCCCCAAGGCTATAGCCAACCCGTTTTATGGCCATTTTTCCGCTGGACGAACTTGGTGCCCTGGCCTTCGGGCGGTTATTTTTGGGCGCGGCTGTGCCCGCGGCCTATTTTTGCCACGTGGAGGCCGCTCGCAAAGTCTCGTCCCATTTCGAGTCCGGCGGACGAAGTCGGCCAGCCCCTCGCCCCAAGGCTATAGCCCACCCGTTTTTGTGGCCTTTCTCCGCTGGACGAACTTGGCGCCGCGGCCTTTGGGGGGGTATTCTTGGGCGCGGCTGCGCCCGCGGCCTATTTTTGGCACACGGAGGCACATTGCAATGTCTCGCGCCATTCCGAGTCCGGCGGACGAATTTGGCCAGCCCCACCCCCCAAGGCTATAGCCCACCCGTTTTTGTGGCCTTTTTCCGCTGGACGAACTTGGCGCCGTGGGCTTCGGGCGGGTATTTTTGGGCGTGGCTGTGCCCGCGGCCTATTTTTGGTACACGGAGGCGCCTCGCAAAGGCTCGAGCCATTCCGAGTCCGGCGGACGAAGTAGGCCAGCCCCACTCCCCAATGCTATAGCCCATCCGTTTTTGTGGCCTTTTTCCGCTGGACGAACTTGGCGCCGCAGCCTTCGGGCGGGTATTTTTTGGCGCGGCTGTGCCCGCGGCCTATTTTTGGCACATGGAGGCCTCTCGCAAAGTCTCGCGCCATTCCGAGTCCGGCGGACGAAGTTGGCCAGCCCCACCCCCCAAGGCTATAGCCCACCCGTTTTTGTGGCCTTTTTCCGCTGGACGAACTTGGCGCCGTGGGCTTCGGGCGGGTATTTTTGGGCGCGGCTGTGCCCACGGCCTATTTTTGTCACACGGAGGCGCCTCGCAAAGGCTCGAGCCATTCCGAGTCCGGCGGACGAAGTAGGCCAGCCCCACCCCCCAATGCTATAGCCCAGCCGTGTTTGTGGCCTTTGTCCGCTGGACGTACTTGGCGCCGCGGCCTCGGGCGGGTATTTTTGGGCGCGGCTGCGCCCGCGGCCTATTTTTGGCACACGGAGGCGCCTCGCAAAGTCTCGCGCCATTCCGAGTCCGGCGGACGAAGTTGGCCAGCCCCACCCCCCAAGGCTATAGCCCACCCGTTTTTGTGGCCTTTCTCCGCTGGACGAACTTGGCGCCGCGGCCTTTGGGGGGGTATTCTTGGGCGCGGCTGCGCCCGCGGCCTATTTTTGGCACACGGAGGCACATTGCAATGTCTCACGCCATTCCGAGTCCGGCGGACGAATTTGGCCAGCCCCACCCCCCAAGGCTATAGCCCACCCGTTTTTGTGGCCTTTTTCCGCTGGACGAACTTGGCGCCGCGGCCTTCGGGCGGGTATTTTTTGGCGCGCGCTGTGCCAAGGGCCTATTTTTGGCACACGGAGGCGCCTCGCAAAGGCTCGAGCCATTCCGAGTCCGGCGGACGAAGTAGGCCAGCCCCACTCCCCAATGCTATAGCCCATCCGTTTTTGTGGCCTTTTTCCGCTGGACGAACTTGGCGCCGCGGCCTTCGGGCGGGTATTTTTTGGCGCGGCTGTGCCCGCAGCCTATTTTTGGCACATGGAGGCCTCTCGCAAAGTCTCGCGCCATTCCGAGTCCGGCGGACGAAGTTGGCCAGCCCCACCCCCCAAGGCTATAGCCCACCCGTTTTTGTGGCCTTTTTCCGCTGGACGAACTTGGCGCCGTGGGCTTCGGGCGGGTATTTTTGGGCGCGGCTGTGCCCACGGCCTATTTTTGTCACACGGAGGCGCCTCGCAAAGGCTCGAGCCATTCCGAGTCCGGCGGACGAAGTAGGCCAGCCCCACCCCCCAATGCTATAGCCCATCCGTTTTTGTGGCCTTTTTCCGCTGGACGAACTTGGCGCCGCGGCCTTCGGGCGGGTATTTTTGGGCGCGGCTGCGCCCGCGGCCTATTTTTGGCACACGGAGGCGCCTCGCAAAGTCTCGCGCCATTCCGAGTCCGACGGACGAAGTTGGCCAGCCCCACCCCCCAAAGCTATAGCCCACCCGTTTTTGTGGCCTTTTTCCGCTGGACGAACTTGGCGCCGCGGCCTTCGGGGGGTTATTTTTGGGCGCGGCTGCGCCCGCGTCCTATTTTTGGCACACGGAGGTGCCTCGCAATGTCTCGCGCCATTCCGAGTCCGGCGGACGAATTTGGCCAGCCCCACCGCCCAAGGCTATAGCCCACTCGTTTTTGTGGCCTTTTTCCGCTGGACGAACTTCGGGCCGCGGCCTTCGGGCGGGTATTTTTTGGCGCGGCTGTGCCCGCGGCCTATTTTTGGTACACGGAGGCGCCTCGCAAAGGCTCGAGCCATTCCGAGTCCGGCGGACGAAGTAGGCCAGCCCCACTCCCCAATGCTATAGCCCATCCGTTTTTGTGGCCTTTTTCCGCTGGACGAACTTGGCGCCGCAGCCTTCGGGCGGGTATTTTTTGGCGCGGCTGTGCCCGCGGCCTATTTTTGGCACATGGAGGCCTCTCGCAAAGTCTCGCGCCATTCCGAGTCCGGCGGACGAAGTTGGCCAGCCCCACCCCCCAAGGCTATAGCCCACCCGTTTTTGTGGCCTTTTTCCGCTGGACGAACTTGGCGCCGTGGGCTTCGGGCGGGTATTTTTGGGCGCGGCTGTGCCCACGGCCTATTTTTGTCACACGGAGGCGGCTCGCAAAGGCTCCAGCCATTCCGAGTCCGGCGGACGAAGTAGGCCAGCCCCACCCCCCAATGCTATAGCCCATCCGTTTTTGTGGCCTTTTTCCGCTGGACGAACTTGGCGCCGCGGCCTTCGGGCGGGTATTTTTGGGCGCGGCTGCGCCCGCGGCATATTTTTGGCACACGGAGGCGCCTCGCAAAGTCTCGCGCCATTCCGAGTCCGGCGGACGAAGTTGGCCAGCCCCACCCCCCAAGGCTATAGCCCACCCGTTTTTGTGGCCTTTCTCCGCTGGACGAACTTGGCGCCGCGGCCTTTGGGGGGGTATTCTTGGGCGCGGCTGCGCCCGCGGCCTATTTTTGGCACACGGAGGCACATTGCAATGTCTCGCGCCATTCCGAGTCCGGCGGACGAATTTGGCCAGCCCCACCCCCCAAGGCTATAGCCCACCCGTTTTTGTGGCCTTTTTCCGCTGGACGAACTTGGCGCCGTGGGCTTCGGGCGGGTATTTTTGGGCGCGGCTGTGCCCGCGGCCTATTTTTGGCACACGGAGGCGCCTCGCAAAGGCTCGAGCCATTCCGAGTCCGGCGGACGAAGTAGGCCAGCCCCACTCCCCAATGCTATAGCCCATCCGTTTTTGTGGCCTTTTTCCGCTGGACGAACTTGGCGCCGCGGCCTTCGGGCGGGTATTTTTTGGCGCGGCTGTGCCCGCGGCCTATTTTTGGCACATGGAGGCCTCTCGCAAAGTCTCGCGCCATTCCGAGTCCGGCGGACGAAGTTGGCCAGCCCCACCCCCCAAGGCTATAGCCCACCCGTTTTTGTGGCCTTTTTCCGCTGGACGAACTTGGCGCCGTGGGCTTCGGGCGGGTATTTTTGGGCGCGGCTGTGCCCTCGGCCTATTTTTGTCACACGGAGGCGCCTCGCAAAGGCTCGAGCCATTCCGAGTCCGGCGGACGAAGTAGGCCAGCCCCACCCCCCAATGCTATAGCCCATCCGTTTTTGTGGCCTTTTTCCGCTGGACGAACTTGGCGCCGCGGCCTTCGGGCGGGTAATTTTGGGCGCGGCTGCGCCAAGGCCTATTTTTGGAACACGGAGGCGCCTCGCAAAGTCTAGCGCCATTCCGAGTCCGCCGGACGAAGTTGGCCAGCCCCACCCCACAAGGCTATATCCCACCCGGTTTTGTTGCCTTTTTACGCCGGACAAACTTGGCGCCGCGGCCTTCAAGGTTATTTTTGGGCGCGGGCGCGGCTGCGCCAAGCGTCCTATTTTTGGCACACGGAGGTGCCTCGCAATGTCTCGCGCCATTCCGAGTCCGCGGACGAATTTGGCCAGCCCCACCGCCCAAGGCTATAGCCCACTCGTTTTTGTGGCCTTTTTCCGCTGGACGAACTTCGGGCGCGGCCTTCGAGCGGGTATTTTTGGCGCGCTGTGCCAAGGCCTATTTTTTTGGCACACACGGAGGCCTCTCGCAAAGTCTCGCGCCATTCCGAGTCCGGCGGACGAAGTTGGCCACCCCCACCCCCAAGGCTATAGCCCACCCGTTTTGGTGTCCTTTTTCCGCTGGACGAACTTGGCGCATCGTCCTTCGGGCGGGTTTTTTTTGGCGCGTCTTCGCCCGCGGCCTAATTTTGGCACACGGAGGCGCCTCGCAAAGTCTCGCGCCATTCTGAGTCCGGCGGACGAAGTTGGCCAGCCCCACCCCCCAAGGCAATACCCCACCGGTTTTGTGGCCCTTTTTCCGCTGGACGAACTTGGCGCCGCGGCCTCGGGGGGTATTTTTGGCGGCTGCGCCAAGCGGCCTATTTTTGGCACACGGAGGTGCCTCGCAATGTCTCGCGCCATTCCGAGTCCGGCGGACGAATTTGGCCAGCCCCACCCCCCAAGGCAATAGCCCACCCGTTTTTGTGGCCTTTTTCCGCTGGACGAACTTGGCGCCGTGGGCTTCGGGAGGGTATTTTTGGGCGCGGCTGTGCCCGCGGCCTATTTTTGGCACACGGAGGCGCCTCGCAAAGGCTCGCGCCATTTCGAGTCCGGCGGACAAAGTTGGCCAGCCCCAGCCCCCAAGGCTATAGCCCACCCGTTTTTGTGGCCTTTTTCCGCTGGACGAACTTGGCGCCGCGGACTGCGGGGGGGTATTTTTGGGCGCGGCTGCGCCCGCGGCCTATTTTTGGCACACGGAGGTGCCTCGCAAAGTCTCGCGCCATTCCGAGTCCGGCGGACGAATTTGGCCAGCCCCACCGCCCAAGGCTATAGCCCACTCGTTTTTGTGGCCTTTTTCCGCTGGACGAACTTGGCGCCGCGGCCTTCGGGCGGGTATTTTTTGGCGCACTGTGCCCGCGGCCTATTTTTGGCACATGGAGGCCTCTCGTAATGTCTCGCGCCATTCCGAGTCCGGGGGACGAAGTTGGCCAGCCCCACCCCCCAAGGCTATAGCCCTCTCGATCGTGTGGCCTTTTTCCGCTGGACGAACTTGGCGCCGTGGGCTTCGGGCGGGTATTTTTGGGCGCGGCTGTGCCCGCGGCCTATTTTTGGCACACGGAGGCCTCTCGCAAAGTCTCGCGCCATTCCGAGTCTGGCGGACGAAGTTGGCCAGCCCCACCCCCCAAGGCTATAGCCCACTCGTTTTTGTGGC
Source organism: Citrus sp. QX-2021 (assembly GCA_030444885.1). NCBI lineage: Eukaryota > Viridiplantae > Streptophyta > Magnoliopsida > Sapindales > Rutaceae > Citrus > Citrus sp. QX-2021. The sequence continues at coordinate 30,074 of JAUJEF010000301.1, read as the reverse complement.
CATTTTTCCGCTGGACGAACTTGGCGCGCCGGCTTTCGGGCGGGTATTTTTGGACGCGGCTGTGCCATGCGACCTTTTTTGCCACGCGGAGGCCGCTCGCAAAGTCTAACCCCATTCCGAGTCCGGCGGACGAAATGGGCCAGCCCCTCCCTCCAAGTCTATAGCCCACCCGTTTTTTGGCCATTTTTCCGCGGGACGAACTTGGCGCGCCGGCCGTCGGGCGGTTAGTTTAGGGTACGGCTGTGCCCGCGGCCTATTTTTGGCACGCACAGGCCGCTCGCAAAGTCTCGCCCCATTCCGAGTCCGGCGGACGAAGTCGGCCATTCCCACCCCCCAAGGCTATGGCCCACCCGTTTTTTAGCCATTTTTCCGCTGCACGAACTTGGTGCCCCGGCCTTCGGGCGGTTATTTTTGGGCGCGGCTGTGCCCGCGGCCTTTTTTTGCCACGCGGAGGCCGCTCAGAAAGTCTCGCCCCATTCCGAGTCCGGCGGACGAAGTTGGCCAGCCCCTCCCCCCAAGGCTATAGCCCACCCGTTTTTTGGCCATTTTTCCGCTGGACGAACTTGGCGCCCCGGCCTTTGGGCGGTTATTTTCGGGCGCGGCTGTGCCCGAGGCCTATTTTTCGCACACGGAGGCCACTCGCAAAGTCTCGCCCCATTCCGAGTCCGGCGGACGAAGTTGGCCAGCCCCTCCCCCCAAGGCTATAGCCCACCCGTTTTTTGGCCATTTTTCCGCTGGACGAACTTGGCGCCCCGGCCTTCGGGTGGTTATTTTTGGGCGCGGCTGTGCCCGCGGCCTATTTTTGGCCCGCGGAGGATGCTCGCAAAGTCTAGCCCCATTCCGAGTCCGGCGGACGAAGTTGGCCAGCCCCTCCCCCCAAGGCTATAGCCCACCCGTTTTTTGGCCATTTTTCCGCTGGACAAACTTCGCGCCCCCGCCTTCGTGCGGTTATTTTTGGCGCGGCTTTGCCCATGGCCTATTCTTGGCACGCGGAGGCCGTTCGCAAAGTCTAACCCCATTCCGAGTCCGGCGGACGAAGTGGGCCAGCCCCTCCCTCCACGGCTGTAGCCCACCCGTTTTTTGGCCATTTTTCCGCGGGACGAACTTGGCGCGCCGGCCGTCGGGCGGTTAGTTTTGGGTACGGCTGTGCCTGCGGCCTATTTTTGGCACGCGGAGGCCGCTCGCAAATCTCGCCCCATTCCGAGTCCGGCGGACGAAGTGGGCCAGCCCCTCCCCCCAGGGCTATGGCCCACCCGTTTTTTAGTCATTTTTCCGCTGGACGAACTTGGCGCCCCGGCCTTCGGTCGGTTATTTTTGGGCGAGGCTGTGCCCGCGTCCTATTTTTGGCATTCGGAGGCCGCTCGCAAAGTCTCTCCCCATTCCGAGTCCGGCTGACGAAGTTGGCCAAACCCTCCCCCTAAGGCTATAGCCCACCTGTTTTTTGGCCATTTTTCCGCTGGACGAACTTGGCGGCCCGGCCTTCGGGCGGTTATTTTTGGGCGCGGCTGTGCCCGCGGCCTTTTTTTGGCACGCAGAGGCCGCTCGGAAAGTCTCGCCCCATTCCGAGTCCGGCCGACTAAGTGGGCCAGCCCCTCCCGCCAAGGCTATAGCCCACCCGTTTTTTGGCCATTTTTCTGCTGGACGAATTTGGCGCCCCGGCCTTCGGGGGGTTATTTTTGGGCGGGACTGTGCACGCGGCCAATTTTTGGCACGCGGAGGCCGCTCGCAAAGTCTCGCCCCCTTCCGAGTCCGGCGGACGAAGTGGGCCAGCCCCTCCCCCCACGGCTATAGCCCACCCGTTTGATGGCCATTTTTCCGCTGGACGAACTTGGCGCCCCGGCCTTCGGGCGGTTATTTTTGGACGCGGCTGTGCCTGCGGCCTATTTTTGGCACGCAGAGGCCGCTCATAAAGTCTCGCCTCATTCCGAGTCCGGCGGACGAAGTAGGCCAGCCCCTCCCCCCAAGGCTATAGCCCACCTGTTTTTTGGCCATTTTTCCGCTGGACGAACTTGGCGGCCCGGCCTTCGGGCGGTTATTTTTGGGCGCGGCTGTGCCCGCGGCCTTTTTTTGGCACGCAGAGGCCGCTCGGAAAGTCTCGCCCCATTCCGAGTCCGGCCGACTAAGTGGGCCAGCCCCTCCCGCCAAGGCTATAGCCCACCCGTTTTTTGGCCATTTTTCTGCTGGACGAATTTGGCGCCCCGGCCTTCGGGGGGTTATTTTTGGGCGGGACTGTGCACGCGGCCAATTTTTGGCACGCGGAGGCCGCTCGCAAAGTCTCGCCCCCTTCCGAGTCCGGCAGACGAAGTGGGCCAGCCCCTCCCCCCACGGCTATAGCCCACCCGTTTGATGGCCATTTTTCCGCTGGACGAACTTGGCGCCCCGGCCTTCGGGCGGTTATTTTTGGACGCGGCTGTGCCTGCGGCCTATTTTTGGCACGCAGAGGCCGCTCATAAAGTCTCGCCTCATTCCGAGTCCGGCGGACGAAGTAGGCCAGCCCTTCCCCCCAAGGCTATAGCCCACCCGTTGTTTGGCCATTTTTCCGCTGGGAGCTTTGGGCGCAACGACCTTCGGGCGGGTATTTTTGGGCGCGGCTGTGCCCGCGGCCTATTTTTGGCACACGGAGGCGCCTCGCAAAGTCTCGCGCCATTCCCAGGTCCAGGCGGACGAAGTGGGCCAGCCCCACCCCCCAAGGCTATAGCCCACCCGTTTTTGTGGCCTTTTTCCGCTGGACGAACTTGGCGCCCCGGCATTCGGGCAGTTATTTTTGGGCGCGGCTGTGCCAGGGGCCTATTTTTGGTGCACGGAGGCCGCTCGCAATGTCTCGCGCCATTCCAGTCCGCGGGACGGTTTGGCCAGCCCCTTCCCCAAGGCTATAGCCCACCCGTTTTTTGGTCATTTTTCCGCTGGACGAAATTTGCACCCCGGCCTTCGGGCTGTTATTTTTGGGCGCGGCTGTGCCCGCGGCCTTTTTTTGGCACGCGGAGGCCGCTCGGAAAGTCTCGCCCCATTCCGAGTCCGGCGGACGAATTTGGCCAGCCCCACCCCCCAAGGCTATAGCCCACCCGTTTTTGTGGCCTTTTTCCGCTGGACGAACTTGGCGCCCCGGCCTTCGGGCAGTTATTTTTGGGCGCGGCTGTGCCCGGGGCCTATTTTTGGCGCACGGAGGCCGCTCGTAATGTCTCGCGCCATTCCGAGTCCGGCGGACGAAGTTGGCCAGCCCCTTCCCCCAAGGCTATAGCCCACCCGTTTTTTGGTCATTTTTCCGCTGGACGAAATTTGCACCCCGGCCTTCGGGCCGTTATTTTTGGGCGCGGCTGTGCCCGCGGCCTATTTTTGCCACGCGGAGGCCGTTTACAAAGTCTCGCCCCATTCCGAGTCCGGCGGACGAAGTTGGCTAGCCCCTCCCCCCAAGGCTATAGCCCACCCGTTTTTTGGCAATTTTTCCGCTGGACGAGCTTGGCGCCCCGGCTTTCGGGCGGTTATTTTTGGCCGCGGCTGTGCCCGCAGCCTATTTTTGGTAAGCGGAGGCCACTCGCAAAGTGTCGTCCCATTCCGAGTCCGGCCAACGAAGTTGGCCAGCCGCACCCCCAAAGGCTATAGCCCACCCGTTTTTTGGCCATTTTTCCGCTGGACGAACTTGGCGCCCCAGCCTTCGGGCAGTTATTTTTGGACGCGGCTGTGCCCGAGGCCTATTTTTGGTGCACAGAGGCCGCTTGCAATGTCTCGCGCTATTCCGAGTCCGGCGGACGAAGTTGGCCAGCCCCTTCCCCCAAGGCTATAGCCCACCCGTTTTTTGGTCATTTTTCCGCTGGACGAAATTTGCACCCCGGCCTTCGGGCTGTTATTTTTGGGCGCGGCTGTGCCCGCGGCCTTTTTTTGGCACGCGGAGGCCGCTCGGAAAGTCTCGCCCCATTCCGAGTCCGGCGGACGAATTTGGCCAGCCCCACCCCCCAAGGCTATAGCCCACCCGTTTTTGTGGCCTTTTTCCGCTGGACGAACTTGGCGCCCCGGCCTTCGGGCAGTTATTTTTGGGCGCGGCTGTGCCCGGGGCCTATTTTTGGTGCACGGAGGCCGCTCGCAATGTCTCGCGCCATTCCGAGTCCGGCGGACGAAGTTGGCCAGCCCCTTCCCCCAAGGCTATAGCCCACCCGTTTTTTGGTCATTTTTCCGCTGGACGAAATTTGCACCCCGGCCTTCGGGCTGTTATTTTTGGGCGCGGCTGTGCCCGCGGCCTTTTTTTGGCACGCGGAGGCCGCTCGGAAAGTCTCGCCCCATTCCGAGTCCGGCGGACGAATTTGGCCAGCCCCACCCCCCAAGGCTATAGCCCACCCGTTTTTGTGGCCTTTTTCCGCTGGACGAACTTGGCGCCGCGGCCTTCGGGCGGGTATTTTTTGGCGCGGCTGCGCCCGTGGCCTATTTTTGGCACATGGAGGCCTCTCGCAAACTCTCGCGCCATTCCGAGTCCGGCGGACGAAGTTGGCCAGCCCCACCCCCCAATGCTATAGCCCATCCGTTTTTGTGGCCTTTTTCCGCTGGACGAACTTGGCGCCGCGGCCTTCGGGCGGGTATTTTTGGGCGCGGCTGTGCCTGCGGCCTAATTTTGGCACACGGAGGCGCCTCGCAAAGTCTCGCCCCATTCCGAGTCCGGCGGACGAATTTGGCCAGCCCCACCCCCCAAGGCTATTGCCCACCCGTTTTTGTGGCCTTTTTCCGCTGGACGAACTTGGCGCCCCGGCCTTCGGGCGGTTATTTTTGGGCGCGGCTGTGCCCGGGACCTATTTTTGGCACATGTAGGCCGTTCGTAAAGTCTCGCATGATTCCGAGTCCGGCGGATGAAGTCGGCCAGCCCCACCCCCCAAGGCTATAGCCCACCCGTTTTTGTGACCTTTTTCCGCGGGACGAACTTGGCGCCCCGGCCTTCGGGCGGTTATTTTTGGGCGCGGCTGTGCCCGGGGCCTATTTTTGGCACACGGAGGCCGTTTGCAATGTCTCACACCATTCCGAGTCCGGCAGACGAAGTTGGCCAGCCCCACCCCCCAAGGCTATAGCCCACCCGTTTTTGTGGCCTTTTTCCGCCGGACGAACTTGTCGCCCCGGCCTTCGGGCGGTTATTTTTGGGCGCGGCTGTGCCCGGGTCCTATTTTTTCCACACAGAGGCCGCTCGAAAAGTCTCGCGCCATTCCGAGTCCGGCGGACGAAGTTGGCCAGCCCCACCCCCCAAGGTTATAGCCCACCCGTATTTGTGGCCTTTTTCCGCCGGACGAACTTGGCGCCCCGGCCTTCGGGCGGTTATTTTGGGGCGCGGCTGTGCCCGGGGCCTATTTTTGGCACACGGAGGCCGCTCGCAAAGTCTCGAGCCATTCCGAGTCCGGCGGACGTAGTAGGCCAGCCCCACCCCCCAAGGCTATAGCCCACCCGTTTTTTGGTCATTTTTCCGCTGGACGAAATTTGCACCCCGGCGTTCGGGCTGTTATTTTTGGGTGCGGCTGTGCCCGCGGCCTATTTTTGCCACGCGGAGGCCGTTTACAAAGTCTCGCCCCATTCCGAGTCCGGCGGACGAAGTTGGCTAGCCCCTCCCCCCAAGCCTATAGCCCACCCGTTTTTTGCCCATTTTTCCGCTGGACGAAGTTGGCGCCCCGGCCTTCGGGTGGTTATTTTTGGGTACGGCTGTGCCCGTGGCCTATTTTTGGCACGCGGAGGCCGTTCGCAAAGTCTCGCCCCATTCCGAGTCCGGCGGACGAAGTTGGCCAGCCCCTCCCCCCAAGGCTATAGCCCACCCGTTTTTTGGCCATTTTTCCGCTGGACGAACTTGGCGGCCCGGCCTTCGGGCAGTTATTTTTGGGCGCGGCTGTGCTCGCGGCCTATTTTTGGCACCCGGAGGCCGCTCGCAAAGTCTCGCCCCATTCCGAGTCCGGCGGACGAAGTTGGCCAGCCCCTCCCCCCAAGGTTATAGCCCACCCGTTTTTTGGCCATTTTTCCGCTGGTCGAACTTCGCGCCCCAGCATTCGGGCGGTTATTTTTGGGTGCAGTTGTGCCCACGGCCTATTTTTCTCACGTGGAGGCCACTCGCAAAGTCTCGCGACATCCCGAGTCCGGCGGACGAAGTTGGCCAGCCCCACCCCCCAAGGCTATAGCCCACCCGTTTTTGTGGCCTTTTTCCGCTGGACGAACTTGGCGCCCCGGCCTTCGGGCGGTTATTTTTTGGCACGGCTGTGCACGGGGCCTATTTTTGGCACACGGAGGCTGCTCGCAAAGTCTTGCGCCATTCCGAGTCCGGCGGACGAAGTCGGCCAGCCCCACCCCCCAAGGCTATAGCCCACCCGTTTTTGTGGCCTTTTTCCGCTGGACGAACTTGGCGCCCCGGCCTTCGGTCGGTTATTTTTGGGCGCGGCTGTACCCGGGGCCTATTTTTCGTACACGGAGGCCGCTCGCAAGGTCTCGCGCCATTCCGAGTCCGGCAAACAAAGTTGGCCCGCCCCACCCCCCAAGGCTATAGCCCACCCGTTTTTGGGGCCTTTGTCCGCTGGACGTACTTGACGCCCCGTTCTTCGGTCGGTTATTTTTGGGCGCGGCTGTTCCCGGGGCCTATTTTTCGCACACGGAGGCCGCTCGCAAAGTCTCGAGCCATTCCGAGTCCGGCGGACGTAGTAGGCCAGCCCCACCCCCCAAGGCTATAGCCCACCCGTTTTTGTGGCCTTTTTCCGCTGGACGAACTTGGCGCCCCGGCCTTCGGGAAGTTATTTTTGGGAGCGGCTGTGCACGGGGCCTATTTTTGGCACACGGAGGCCGTTCGCAAAGTCTCGCGCCATTCCGAGTCCGGCGGACGAAGTTGGCCAGCCCCACCCCCCAAGGCTATAGCCCACCCGTTTTTGTGGCCTTTTTCCGCTGGACGAACTTGGCACCCCGGCCTTCGGCCGGTTATTTTTGGGCCCGGCTGTGCCCGGGGCCTATTTTTGGCACAGGGAGGCCGTTCGCAAAGTCTCGTGCCATTCCGAGTCCGGCGGACGAAGTTGGCCAGCCCCACCGCCCAAGGCTATAGCCCACCCGTTTTTGTGGCCTTTTTACGCTGGACGAACTTGGCGCCGCGGCCTTCGGGTGGTTATTTTTAGGGGCGGCTGTGCCCGGGGCCTATTTTTGGGACACAGAGGCCGCTCGCAAAGTCTCGCGCCATTCTGAGTCCGGCGGACGAAGTTGGCCAGGCCCACCCCCCAAGGCTATAGCCCACCCGTTTTTGTGGCCTTTTTCCGCTGGACGAACTTGGCGCCCCGGCCTTCGGGCGGTTATTTCTGGGCGTGGCTGTGCCCGGGGCCTATTTTCGGCACACGGAGGTCGCTCGCAAAGTCTCGCGCCATTCCGAGTCCGGCGGAATAAGTTGGCCAGACCCACCCCCCAAGGCTATAGCCCACCCGTTTTTGTGGCCTTTTTCCGCTGGACGAACTTGGCGCCCCGGCCTTCGGGCAGTTATTTTGGGGCGCGGCTGTGCCCGGGGCCTATTTTTGGCACACGGAGGCCGCTCGCAAAGTCTCGTGTCATTCCGAGTCCGGCGGACGAAATTGGCCAGCCCACCCCCCAATGCCATAGCCCACCTGTTTTTGTGGCCTTTTTCCGCTGGACGAACTTGGCTCCCCCGCCTTCGGGCGGTTATTTCTGGGCGCGGCTGTGCCCGGGGACTATTTTCGGCACACGGAGGCCGCTCGCAAAGTCTCGCGACATCCCGAGTCCGGCGGACGAAGTTGGCCAGCCCCACCCCCCAAGGCTATAGCCCACCCGTTTTTGTGGCCTTTTCCGCTGGACGAACTTGGCGCCCCGGCCTTCGGGCGGTTATTTTTGGGCGCGGCTGTGCCCGGGACCTATTTTTGGCACATGTAGGCCGTTCGTAAAGTCTCGCATGATTCCGAGTCCGGCGGACGAAGTCGGCCAGCCCCACCCCCCAAGGCTATAGCCCACCCGTTTTGGTGACCTTTTTCCGCGGGACGAACTTGGCGCCCCGGCCTTCGGGCGGTTATTTTTGGGCGCGGCTGTGCCCGGGGCCTATTTTTGGCACACGGAGGCCATTTGCAATGTCTCACACCATTCCGAGTCCGGCAGACGAAGTTGGCCAGCCCCACCCCCCAAGGCTATAGCCCACCCGTTTTTGTGGCCTTTTTCCGCAGGACGAACTTGTCGCCCCGGCCTTCGGGCGGTTATTTTTGGGCGCGGCTGTGCCCGGGTCCTATTTTTTCCACACAGAGGCCGCTCGAAAAGTCTCGCGCCATTCCGAGTCCGGCGGACGAAGTTGGCCAGCCCCACCCCCCAAGGTTATAGCCCACCCGTATTTGTGGCCTTTTTCCGCCGGATGAACTTGGCGCCCCGGCCTTCGGGCGGTTATTTTGGGGCGCGGCTGTGCCCGGGGCCTATTTTTGGCACACGGAGGCCGCTCGCAAAGTCTCGAGCCATTCCGAGTCCGGCGGACGTAGTAGGCCAGCCCCACCCCCCAAAACTATAGCCCACCCGTTTTTGTGGCCTTTTTCCGCTGTACGAACTTGGCGCCCCGGCCTTCGGGAAGTTATTTTTGGGTGCGGCTGTGCACGGGGCCTATTTTTGGCACACGGAGGCCGTTCGCAAAGTCTCGCGCCATTCCGAGTCCGGCGGACGAAGTTGGCCAGCCCCACCCCCCAAGGCTATAGCCCACCCGTTTTTGTGGCCTTTTTCCGCTGGACGAACTTGGCGCCCCGGCCTTCGGGCGGTTATTTTTGGGCCCGGCTGTGCCCGGGGCCTATTTTTGGCACAGGGAGGCCGTTCGCAAAGTCTCGTGCCATTTCGAGTCCGGCGGACGAAGTTGGCCAGCCCCACCCCCCAAGGCTATAGCCCACCCGTTTTTGTGGCCTTTTTCCGCTGGACGAACTTGGCTCCCCGGCCTTCGGGAAGTTATTTTTGGGAGCGGCTGTGCCCGGGGCCTACTTTTGGCACACGGAGGCCGCTCACAAAGTCTCGCGCCATTCCGAGTCCGGCGGACGAAGTTGGCCAGCCCCACCCCCCAAGGCTATAGCCCACCCGTTTTTGTGGCCTTTTTCCGCCGGACGAATTTGGCGCCCCGGCCTTCAGGCGGTTATATTTGGACGCGGCTGTGCCCGTGGCCTATTTTTTCCACACGGAGGCCGCTCGAAAAGTCTCGCGCCATTCCGAGTCCGGCGGACGAAGCTGGCCAGCCCCACCCCCCAAGGCTATAGCCACCCGTATTTGTGGCCTTTTTCCGCCGGACGAACTTGGCGGCCCGGCGTTCGGGTGGTTATTTTTCGGTGCGTCTGAGCCCGGGACGTATTTTTGGCACACGGAGGCCGCTCGCAAATTCTCGCGCCATTCCGAGTCCGGCGGACAAAGTTGGCCAGCCCCACCCTCCAAGGCTATAGCCCACCGGTTTTTGTGGCCTTTTTCCGCTGGACGAACTTGGCGCCCCGGCCTTCGGGCGGTTATTTTTGGGCGCGGCTGTGCCCGGGGCCTATTTTTGGCACACGGAGGCCGCTCGCAAAGTCTCGCGGCATTCCGAGTCCGGCGGACGAAGTTGGCCAGCCCCACCCCCCAAGGCTATAGCCCACCCGTTTTTGTGGCCTTTTTCCGCCAGACGAACTTGGCGCCCCGGCCTTCGGGCGGTTATTTTTGGACGCGGCTGTGCCCGGGGCCTATTTTTTCCACACGGAGGCCGTTCGAAAAGTCTCACGCCATTCCAAGTCCGGCGGACGAAGTTGGCCAGCCCCACCCCCCAAGGCTATAGCCCACCCGTTTTTGTGGCCTTTTTCCGCTGGACGAACTTGGCTCCCCGGCCTTCGGAAGGTTATTTTTGGGCGCGGCTGTGCCCGGGGCCTATGTTTGGCACACGGTGGCCGCTTGCAAAGTCTCGCGCCATTCCGAGTCCAGCGGACGAAGTCGGCCAGCCCCACCCCCCAAGGCTATAGCCCACCCGTTTTCGTGGCCTTTTTCCGCTGGACGAACTTGGCGCCCCGGCCTTCGGGCGGTTATTTTTGGGCGCGGCTGTGCCCGGGGCCTATTTTTGGCACACGGAGCCCGCTCGCAAAGTCTCGCGCCATTCCGAGTCCGGCGGACGAAGATGGCCAGCCCCACCCCCCAAGGCTATAGCCCACCCGTTTTTGTGGCCTTTTTCTGCTGGACGAACTTGGCGTCCCGGTCTTCGGGCCGTTATTTTCGGGCGCGGCTGTGCCCGGGGCCTATTTTTGGCACACGGAGGCCGCTCCTAAAGTCTCGCGCCATTCCGAGTCCGGCGGACGAAGTTGGCCAGCCCCACCCCCCAAGGCTATAGCCCACCCGTTTTTGTGGCCTTTTTCCGCTGGACGAACTTGGCGCCCCGGCCTTCGGGCAGTTATTTTTGGGTGCGGCTGTGCCCGGGTCTTATTTTTGGCACATGGAGGCCGCTCGCAAAGTCTCGCGCCATTCCGAGTCTAGCGGACGAAGTTGGCCAGCCCCACCCCCCAAGGCTATAGCTGACCCGTTTTTGTGGCCTTTTTCCGCTTGACGAACTTGGCGCCACGGCCTTCGGTCATTTATTTTTGGGCGCGGCTGTGCCCGGGGCCTATTTTTGGCACAGGGAGGCCGTTCGCAAAGTCTCGTGCCATTCCGAGTCCGGCGGACGAAGTTGGCCAGCCCCACCGCCCAAGGCTATAGCCCACCCGTTTTTGTGGCCTTTTTACGCTGGACGAACTTGGCGCCGCGGCCTTCGGGTGGTTATTTTTAGGGGCGGCTGTGCCCGGGGCCTATTTTTGGGACACAGAGGCCGCTCGCAAAGTCTCGCGCCATTCTGAGTCCGGCGGACGAAGTTGGCCAGGCCCACCCCCCAAGGCTATAGCCCACCCGTTTTTGTGGCCTTTTTCCGCTGGACGAACTTGGCGCCCCGGCCTTCGGGCGGTTATTTCTGGGCGTGGCTGTGCCCGGGGCCTATTTTCGGCACACGGAGGTCGCTCGCAAAGTCTCGCGCCATTCCGAGTCCGGCGGAATAAGTTGGCCAGACCCACCCCCCAAGGCTATAGCCCACCCGTTTTTGTGGCCTTTTTCCGCTGGACGAACTTGGCGCCCCGGCCTTCGGGCAGTTATTTTGGGGCGCGGCTGTGCCCGGGGCCTATTTTTGGCACACGGAGGCCGCTCGCAAAGTCTCGTGTCAGTCCGAGTCCGAGCGGACGAAATTGGCCAGCCCACCCCCCAATGCCATAGCCCACCTGTTTTTGTGGCCTTTTTCCGCTGGACGAACTTGGCTCCCCCGCCTTCGGGCGGTTATTTCTGGGCGCGGCTGTGCCCGGGGCCTATTTTCGGCACACGGAGGCCGCTCGCAAAGTCTCGCGACATCCCGAGTCCGGCGGACGAAGTTGGCCAGCCCCACCCCCCAAGGCTATAGCCCACCCGTTTTTGTGGCCTTTTCCGCTGGACGAACTTGGCGCCCCGGCCTTCGGGCGGTTATTTTTGGGCGCGGCTGTGCCCGGGACCTATTTTTGGCACATGTAGGCCGTTCGTAAAGTCTCGCATGATTCCGAGTCCGGCGGACGAAGTCGGCCAGCCCCACCCCCCAAGGCTATAGCCCACCCGTTTTTGTGACCTTTTTCCGCGGGACGAACTTGGCGCCCCGGCCTTCGGGCAGTTATTTTTGGGTGCGGCTGTGCCCGGGTCTTATTTTTGGCACATGGAGGCCGCTCGCAAAGTCTCGCGCCATTCCGAGTCTAGCGGACGAAGTTGGCCAGCCCCACCCCCCAAGGCTATGGCTGACCCGTTTTTGTGGCCTTTTTCCGCTTGACGAACTTGGCGCCACGGCCTTCGGTCATTTATTTTTGGGCGCGGCTGTGCCCGGGGCCTATTTTTGGCACACGGAGGCCGCTCGCAAAGTCTTACGCCATTCCGAGTCCGGCGGACGAAGTGGGCCGGCCCCATCCCCAAGGCTATAGCCCACCCGTTTTTGTGGCCTTTTTCCGCCGGACGAACTTGGCGCCCCGGCCTTCGGGCAGTTATTTTTGGGCGCGGCTGTGCCCGGGGCTTATTTTTGGTACACGGAGGCCGCTCGCAAAGTCTTGCGCCATTCCGAGTCCGGCGGACGAAGTCGGCCAGCCCCACCCCCCAAGGCTATAGCCCACCCGTTTTTGTGGCCTTTTTCCGCAGGACGAACTTAACGCCCCGGCCTTCGGGCGGTTATTTTTGGACGCGGCTGTGCCCGAGGCCTATTTTTGGCACATGGAGGCCGCTCGCAAAGTCTCGCGCCATTCCGAAACCGGCGGACGAAGTTGGCCAGCCCCACCCCCCAAGGCTATAGCCCACCCCTTTTTGTGGCCTTTTTCCGCTGGACGAACTTGGCGCCCCGGCCTTCGTATGGTTATTTTTGGGCGCGTCTTTGTCCGGGGCCTATTTTTAGCACACGAAGGCTGCTCGAAAAGTCTCGCGCCATTCCGAGTCCGGCGGGCGAAGTTGGCCAACCCCACCCCCCAAGGCTATAGCCCACCCGTTTTTGTGGCCTTTTTCCGCTGGACGAACTTGGCGCCCCGGCCTTCGGGTGGTTATTTTTGGACGTGGCTGTGCCCGGGGCCTATTTTTGGCACACGGAGGCTGCTCCCAAAGTCTCGCGCCATTCCGAGTCCGGCGGACGAAGTTGGCCAGCCCCACCCCCCAAGGCTATAGCCCACCCGTTTTTGTGGCCTTTTTCCGCTGGACGAACTTGGCGCCGCGGCCTTCGGATGGATATTTTTAGGCGCGGTTGTCCCCGGGGCCTATTTTTGGCACACGGAGGCCGCTCGCAAAGTCTCGCGCCATTCCGAGTCCGGCGGACGAAGTTGGCCAGCCCCACCCCCCAAGGCTATAGCCCACCAGTTTTTGTGGCCTTTTTCCGCTGGACGAACTTGGCGCCCCGGCCTTCGTACGGTTATTTTTGGGCGTGGCTGAGCCCGCGGCCTATTTTTGGCACACGGAGGCCGCTCGCAAAGTCTCGCGCCATTCCGAGTCCGGCGGACGAAGTTGGCCAGCCCCACCCCCCAAGGCTATTGCCCACCCGTTTTTGTGGCCTTTTTAAGCTGGACGAACTTGGCGCCGCGGCCTTCGGGTGGATATTTTTAGGCGCGGTTGTGCCCGGGGCCTATTTTTGGCACACGGAGGCCGCTCGCAAAGTCTCGCGCCATTCCGAGTCCGGCGGACGAAGTTGGCCAGCCCCACCCCCCAAGGCTATAGCCCACCAGTTTTTGTGGCCTTTTTTCGCTGGACGAACTTGGCGCCCCGGCCTTCGGGCGGTTATTTCTGGGCGCGGCTGTGCCCGGGGCCTATTTTCGGCACACGGAGGCTGCTCGCAAATCCTCGCGCCATTCCGAGTCCGGCAGAATAAGTTGGCCAGACCCACCCCCCAAGGCTATAGCCCACCCGTTTTTGTGGCCTTTTTCCGCTGGACGAACTTGGTGCCCCGGCCTTCGGGCAGTTATTTTGGGGCGCGGCTGTGCCCGGGTCCTGTTTTTGGCACACGGAGGCCGCTCGCAAAGTCTCGTGTCATTCCGAGTCCGGCGGACGAAATTGGCCAGCCCACCCCCCAATGCCATAGCCCACCTGTTTTTGTGGCCTTTTTCCGCTGGACAAACTTGGCGCCCCGGCCTTCGGGCGGTTATTTCTGGGCGCGGCTGTGCCCGGGACCTATTTTCGGCACACGGAGGCCGCTCGCAAAGTCTCGCGACATCCCGAGTCCGGCGGACGAAGTTGGCCAGCCCCACCCCCCAAGGCTACAGCCCACTCGTTTTTGTGGCCTTTTTCCGCTGGACGAACTTGGCGCCGCGGCCTTCGGGTGGTTATTTTTGGGCGCGGCTGTGCCCGGGGCCTATTTTTGGCACACGGAGGTAGCTCGCAAAGTCTCGAACCATTCCGAGTCCGGCGGAATAAGTTGGCCAGCCCCACCCCCCAAGGCTATAGCCCACCCGTTTTTGTGGCCTTTTTCCGCTGGACGAACGTGGCGCCCCGGCCTTCGGGCAGTTAATTTTGGGCGCGGCTGTGCCCGGGGCTTATTTTTGGCACACGGAGGCCGCTCGCAAAGTCTTGCGTCATTCCGAGTCTGGCGGACGAAGTGGGCCAGCCCCACCCCCCAAGGCTATAGCCCACCCGTTTTTGTAGCCTTTTTCCGCTGGACGAACTTAACGCCCCGGCCTTCGGTCGGTTATTTTTGGGCGCGGCTGTGCCCGGGGACTATTTTTCGCACACGGAGGCCGCTCGCAAGGTCTCGCGCCATTCCGAGTCCGGCAAACAAAGTTGGCCAGCCCCACCCCCCAAGGCTATAGCCCACCCGTTTTTGTGGCCTTTTTCCGCTGGACGAACTTGGCGCCCCGGCCTTCGGGCGGTTATTGTTGGACGCGGCTGTGCCCGAGGCCTATTTTTGGCACATGGAGGCCGCTCGCAAAGTCTCGCGCCATTCCGAAACCGGCGGACGAAGTTGGCCAGCCCCACCCCCCAAGGCTATAGCCCACCCGTTTTTGTGGCCTTTTTCCGCTGGACGAACTTGGCGCCCCGGCCTTCGGGCGGTAATTGTTGGACGCGGCTGTGCCCGAGGCCTATTTTTGGCACATGGAGGCCGCTCGCAAAGTCTCGCGCCATTCCGAAACCGGCGGACGAAGTTGGCCAGCCCCACGCCCCAAGGCTATAGCCCACCCGTTTTTGTGGCCTTTTTCCGCTGGACGAACTTGGCGCCCCGGCCTTCGTACGGTTATTTTTGGGCGCGGCTGTGCCCGGGGCCTATTTTTGGCACACGGAGGCCGCTCGTAAAGTCTCGCGCCATTCCGAGTCCGGCGGATGTAGTTGGCCAGCCCACCCCCCAAGGCTATAGCCCACCCGTTTTTGTGGCCTTTTTCCGCTGGACGAATTTGGCGCCCCCGCCTTCGGGCGGTTATTTTTGGGCGCGTCTGTGCCCGGGGCCTATTTTTGGTACACGGAGGTCGCTCGTAAAGTCTCGCGCCATTCCGAGTCCGGCGGACGTAGATGGCCAGCCCCACCCCCCAAGGCTATAGCCCACCCGTTTTTGTGGCCTTTTTCCGCTGGACGAACTTGGCGCCGCGGCCTTCGGGCAGTTAGTTTTGGATGCGGCTGTGCCCGGGGCCTATTTTTGGCACACGGAGGCCGCTCGCAAAGTCTCGCGCCATTCCGAGTCCGGCAGACGAAGTTGGCCAGCCCCACCCCCCAAGTCTATAGCTCACCCGTTTTTGTGGCCTTTTTTCGCTGGACGAACTTGGCGCCCCGGCCTTCGCGCGGATATTTTTGGGCGCGGCTGTGTCCGGGGCCTATTTTTAGCACACGGAGGCCGCTCGCAAAGTCTCGCGCCATTCCGAGTCCGGCGGGCGAAGTTGGCCAGCCCCACCCCCCAAGGCTATAGCCCACCCGTTTTTGTGGCCTTTTTCCGCTGGACGAACTTGGCGCCCCGGCCTTCGGGCGGTTATTTTTGGATGCGGCTGTGCCCGGGGCCTATTTTTGGCACACGGAGGCCGCTCGCAAAGTCTCGCGCCATTCCGAGTCCGGCAGACGAAGTTGGCCAGCCCCACCCCCCAAGTCTATAGCCCACCCGTTTTTGTGGCCTTTTTACGCTGGACGAACTTGGCGCCGCGGCCTTCGGGTGGTTATTTTTAGGTGCGGCTGTGCCCGGGGCCTATTTTTGGCACACGGAGGCCACTCGCAAAGTCTCGCGCCATTCCGAGTCCGGCGGACGAAGTTGGCCAGCCCCACCCCCCAAGGCTATAGCCCACCAGTTTTTGTGGCCTTTTTCCGCTGGACGAACGTGGCGCCCCGGCCTTCGGGCAGTTATTTTTGGGCGCGGCTATGCCTGGGGCTTATTTTTGGCACACGGAGGCCGCTCGCAAAGTCTTGCGTCATTCCGAGTCCGGCAGACGAAGTTGGCCAGCCCCACCCCCCAAGTCTATAGCCCACCCGTTTTTGTGGCCTTTTTACGCTGGACGAACTTGGCGCCGCGGCCTTCGGGTGGTTATTTTTGGGCGCGGCTGTGCCCGGGGCCTATTTTTGGCACACGGAGGTAGCTCGCAAAGTCTCGAACCATTCCGAGTCCGGCGGAATAAGTTGGCCAGCCCCACCCCCCAAGGCTATAGCCCACCCGTTTTTGTGGCCTTTTTCCGCTGGACGAACGTGGCGCCCCGGCCTTCGGGCAGTTATTTTTGGGCGCGGCTGTGCCCGGGGCTTATTTTTGGCACACGGAGGCCGCTCGCAAAGTCTCGCGCCATTCCGAGTCCGGCAGACGAAGTTGGCCAGCCCCACCCCCCAAGTCTATAGCCCACCCGTTTTTGTGGCCTTTTTACGCTGGACGAACTTGGCGCCGCGGCCTTCGGGTGGTTATTTTTAGGTGCGGCTGTGCCCGGGGCCTATTTTTGGCACACGGAGGCCGCTCGCAAAGTCTCGTGTCATTCCGAGTCCGGCGGACGAAATTGGCCAGCCCACCCCCCAATGCCATAGCCCACCTGTTTTTGTGGCCTTTTTCCGCTGGACAAACTTGGCGCCCCGGCCTTCGGGCGGTTATTTCTGGGCGCGGCTGTGCCCGGGACCTATTTTCGGCACACGGAGGCCGCTCGCAAAGTCTCGCGACATCCCGAGTCCGGCGGACGAAGTTGGCCAGCCCCACCCCCCAAGGCTACAGCCCACTCGTTTTTGTGGCCTTTTTCCGCTGGACGAACTTGGCGCCGCGGCCTTCGGGTGGTTATTTTCGGGCGCGGCTGTGCCGGGGCCTATTTTGGCACACGGAGGTAGCTCGCAAAGTCTCGAACCATTCCGAGTCCGAGCGGAATAAGTTGGCCAGCCCCACCCCCAAGGCTATAGCCCACCCGTTTTGTGGCCTTTTTCCGCTGGACGAACGTGGCGCCCCGGCCTTCGGGCAGTTATTTTTGGGCGCGGCTGTGCCCGGGGCTTATTTTTGGCACACGGAGGCCGCTCGCAAAGTCTTGCGTCATTCCGAGTCCGGCGGACGAAGTTGGCCAGCCCCACCCCCCAAGGCTATAGCCCACCCGTTTTTGTGGCCTTTTTCCGCTGGACGAACTTAACGCCCCGGCCTTCGGTCGGTTATTTTTGGGCGCGGCTGTGCCCGGGGACTATTTTTCGCACACGGAGGCCACTCGCAAGGTCTCGCGCCATTCCGAGTCCGGCAAACAAAGTTGGCCAGCCCCACCCCCCAAGGCTATAGCCCACCCGTTTTTGTGGCCTTTTTCCGCTGGACGAACTTGGCGCCCCGGCCTTGGGGCGGTTATTGTTGGACGCGGCTGTGCCTGAGGCCTATTTTTGGCACATGGAGGCCGCTCGCAAAGTCTCGCGCCATTCCGAAACCGGCGGACGAAGTTGGCCAGCCCCACCCCGCAAGGCTATAGCCCACCCGTTTTTGTGGCCTTTTTCCGCTGGACGATCTTGGCGCCCCGGCCTTCGGGCGGTAATTGTTGGACGCGGCTGTGCCCGGGGCCTATTTTTGGCACACGGAGGCTGCTCGCAAAGTCTCGCGCCATTCCGAGTCCGGCGGACGAAGTTGGCCAGCCCCACCCCCCAAGGCTATAGCCCACCCGTTTTTGTGGCCTTTTTCCGCTGGACGAACTTGGCGCCCCGGCCTTCGTACGGTTATTTTTGGGCGCGGCTGTGCCCGGGGCCTATTTTTGGCACACGGAGGCCGCTCGCAAAGTCTCGCGCCTTTCCGAGTCCGGCGGACGAAGTTGGCCAGCCCCACCCCCCAAGGCTATTGCCCACCCGTTTTTGTGGCCTTTTTAAGCTGGACGAACTTGGCGCCGCGGCCTTCGGGTGGATATTTTTAGGCGCGGTTGTGCCCGGGGACTATTTTTGGCACACGGAGGCCGGTTGCAAAGTCTCGCGCCATTCCGAGTCCGGCGGACGAAGTTGGCCAGCCCCACCCCCCAAGGCTATAGCCCACCAGTTTTTGTGGCCTTTTTCCGCTGGACGAACTTGGCGCCCCGGCCTTCGGGTGGTTATTTCTGGGCGCGGCTGTGCCCGGGGCCTATTTTCGGCACACGGAGGCTGCTCGCAAAGTCTCACGCCATTCCGAGTCCGGCGGAATAAGTTGGCCAGCCCCACCCCCCAAGGCTATAGCCCACCCGTTTTTGTGGCCATTTTCCGCTGGACGAACTTGGCGCCCCGGCCTTCGGGCAGTTATTTTGGGGCGCGGCTGTGCCCACGGCCTATTTTTGGTACACGGAGGCCGCTCGTAAAGTCTCGCACCATTCCGAGTCCGGCGGACGTAGTTGGCCAGCCCCACCCCCCAAGGCTATAGCCCACCCGTTTTTGTGGCCTTTTTTCGCTGGACGAACTTGGCGCCCCGGCCTTCGCGCGGATATTTTTGGGCGCGGCTGTGTCCGGGGCCTATTTTTAGCACACGGAGGCCGCTCGCAAAGTCTCGCGCCTTTCCGAGTCCGGCGGGCGAAGTTGGCCAGCCCCACCCCCCAAGGCTATAGCCCACCCGTTTTTGTGGCCTTTTTCCGCTGGACGAACTTGGCGCCGCGGCCTTCGGGCGGTTATTTTTGGATGCGGCTGTGCCCGGGGCCTATTTTTGGCACACGGAGGCCACTCGCAAAGTCTCGCGCCATTCCGAGTCCGGCGGACGAAGTTGGCCAGCCCCACCCCCCAAGTCTATAGCCCACCCGTTTTTGTGGCCTTTTTTAGCTGGGCGAACTTGGCGCCATGGCCTTGGTGGTGGTTATTTTTAGGCGCGGCTGTGCCTGGGGCCTATTTTGGCACTTTCGAGGCCGCTGCAAAGTCTCGCGGCATTCCGAGTCCGCGGACGAAGTTGGCCAGCCCCACCCCCCAAGGCTATAGCCCACCAGTTTTTGTGGCCTTTTTCCGCTGGACGAACTTGGCGCCCCGGCCTTCGGGCGGTTATTTCTGGACGCGGCTGTGCCCGGGGCCTATTTTCGGCACACGGAGGCTGCTCGCAAAGTCTCACGCCATTCCAAGTCTGGCGGAATAAGTTGGCCAGCCCCACCCCCCAAGGCTATAGCCCACCCGTTTTTGTGGCCATTTTCCGCTGGACGAACTTGGCGCCCCGGCCTTCGGGCGGTTTTTTCTGGGCGCGGCTGTGCCCGGGACCTATTTTCGGCACACGGAGGCCGCTCGCAAAGTCTCGCGACATCCCGAGTCCGGCGGACGAAGTTGGCCAGCCCCTCCCCCCAAGGCTATAGCCCACCCGTTTTTTGGCCATTTTTCCGCTCGGGGGTTTGGGCGCGCCAACCTTCGGGGGGTTATTTTTGGGCACGGCTACGCCCGCGGCCTATTTTTAGCCCGCGGAGGCCGCTCGCAAAGTCTCGCCCCGTTCCGAGTCCGGCGGACGAAGTTGGCCAGCCCCTCCCCCCAAGGCTATAGCCCACCCGTTTTTTGGCCATTTTTCCGCTGGACGAACTTGGCGCCCCGGCCTTCGGGGCTTATTATTGGGGACGGCTGTGCCCGCGGGCTATTTTTGGCCCGCGGTGGCCACTCGCAAAGTCTCGCCCCATTCCAAGTCCGGCGGACGAAGTTGGCCACCCCTCCCCCCAAGGCTATAGCCCACTCGTTTTTTGGCCATTTTTCCGCTGGAGGGTTTGGGCTCGCCAACCTTCGGGGAGTTATTTTTGGCACGCGGAGGCCGCTCACAAAGTCTCGCCCCATTCCGAGTCCGGCGGACGAAGTTGGCCACCCCCTCCCCCCAAGGCTATAGCCCGCCCGTTTTTTGGCCATTTTTATGCTGGACGAACTTGGCGCGCCGGCCTTCGGGGCTTATTTTTGGGGGTGGCTGTGCACGCGGGCTACTTCTGGCACGCGGAGGCCGCTCACAAAGTCTCGCCCCATTCCGAGTCCGGCGGACGAAGTTGGCCAGCTCCTCCCCCCAAGGCAATAGCCCACCCGTTTTTTGGACATTTTTCCACTGGGGGGTTTGGGCGCGCCGACGTTCGGGGGATTTTTTTTGCACGCGGCTGTGCTCGCAGCATATTTTTTGCACGCCGAGGCCGTTCGCAAAGTCTCGTCTCATTCCGAGTCCGGCGGACGAAGTTGGCCAGCCCCTCACCCCAAGGCTATAGCCCACACGTTTTTGGCAATTTTTCCGCAGGATTTACTTGGCGCCCGGCCTTCCGGCGCTTATTTTTGCCCGCGGCAGTGCCCGCGGCATATTTTTCGCACGCGGAGACCGCTCATAAAGTCTCGCCCCATTTCGAGTCCGGCGGACGAATTTGGCCAGCCCCTCCCCCAAAGGCTATAGCCCACCCGTTTTTTGGCCATTTTTCCGCTGGGGGGTTTGGGCGCGCCGACCTTCGGGGGGTTATTTTTGGGCGCGGCTGCACCCGCGGCCTATTTTTGGCACGCGGAGGCCGTTCGCAAAGTCTTGCCCCATTCCGAGTCCGGCGGACGAAGTTGGCCAGCCCCTCACCCCAAGGCTATAGCCCACCTGTTTTTGGGCCATTATTCCGCTGGACGAACTTGGCGCCCCGGCCTTCGGGCAGTTATTTTTCAGTACGGTTGTGCCCGTGGCCTATTTTTGGCACGCGGAGGCCGCTTGCAAAGTCTCGCCCTATTCCGAGTCCGGCGGACGAAGTTGGCCAGCCCGTCCCCCAAGGCTATAGCCCACCCGTTTTTGGCCATTTTTCCGCAGGACGAACTTGGCGCCCGGCCTTCAGGCGGTTATTTTTAGCGCGGCTGTGCCCGCGGCATATTTTTCGCACGCGGAGACCGCTCACAAAGTCTCGCCCCATTCCGAGTCCGGCGGACGAATTTGGCCAGCCCCTCCCCCCAAGGCTATAGCCCACCCGTTTTTTGGCCATTTTTCCGCTGGGGGGTTTGGGCGCGCCGACCTTCGGGCGGTTATTTTTGGACGCGGCTGTGCCCGTGGCCTATTTTGGGCACGCGGAGGCCGTTCGCAAAGTCTCACCCCATTCCGAGTCCGGCGGACGAAGTGGGCCAGCCCCTCCCCCCAAGGCTATAGCCAACCCATTTTTTGGCCATTTTTCCGCCGGGGGGTTTGGGCGCAATGTCCTTCGGGGGGTTATTTTTGGGCGCGGCTGTGCCCGTGGCCTATTTTTGGCACGCGAAGGCTGCTCGCAAAGTCTCGCCCCTTTCCGAGTCCGGCGGACGAAGTTGGCCAGCCCCTCCCCCCAAGGCTATAGCCCACCCGTTTTTTGGCCCTTTTTTTCGCTGGACGAACTTGGCGACCCGGCCTTCGGGCGGTTATTTTTGGGTACGGCTGTGCCTGCGGCCTATTTTTGGCACGCGGAGGCCGTTCGCAAAGTCTCGGCCCATTCCGAATCTGGCGGACGAAGTCGGCCAGCCCCTCCCCCCAAGGCTATAGCACACCCGTTTTTTGGCCATTTTTCCGCTGGACGAACTTGGCGCCCCGGCGTTCGGGCGGTTATTTTTGGGCGCGGCTGTGCCCGTCGCCTATTTTGGTACGCGGGCCGCTCGTAAAGTCTCGTCCCATTTCGAGTCCGGTGGGCGAGTTGCCCAGCCCCTCCCCAAGGCTATTGCCAAGACCCGTTTTTTGGCCATTTTTCCGCTGGGGGTTTGGGCGCGCCGATCTTCGGGCGGTTATTTTGGGGCGCGGCTGTGCCCAAGGGCCTATTTTGGGCACGCGGAGGCCGTTCGCAAAGTCTCACCCCATTCCGAGTCCGGCGGACGAGTGGGCCAGCCCCTTCCCCAAGGCTATAGCCCACCCCTTTTTGCCCATTTTCCGCCGGGGTTTTGGGCGCAACGTCCTTCGGGCGGTTATTTTTGGGCACGGCTGAGCCCGTGGCCTATTTTTTGCACACGGAGGGCCCTTGTAAAGTCTCGCCCCATTTCGAGTCCGGTGGACGAAGTTGGCCAGCCCCGCCCCCCAAGGCTATAGCCCACCCGTTTTTTGGCCATTTTTCCGCTGGGCGGTTTGGGCGCACCGACCTTCAGGGGGTTATTTTTGGGCACGGCTGTGCCCGCAGGCTATTTTTGGTACGCGGAGGCCGCTCGCAAAGTCTCGCCCCATTCTGAGTCCGGCGGACGAAGTTGGCCAGCCCCTCCCTCCAAGGCTATAGCACACCCGTTTTTTGGCCATTTTTCCGCTGGACGAACTTGGCGCCCCGGCCTTCGGGAGGTTATTTTTGGGCGCGGCTGTGCCCGTCGCCTATTTTTGGCACGCGGAGGCCGCTCGTAAAGTCTCGCCCCATTTCGAGTCCGGTGGACGAAGTTGCCCAGCCCCTCCCCCCAAGGCTATTGCCGACCCGTTTTTTGGCCATTTTTCCGCTGGGGGGTTTGGGCGCGCCGACCTTCGGGCGGTTATTTTTGGGCGCGGCTGTGCCCGCGGCCTATTTTGGGCACGCGGAGGCCGTTCGCAAAGTCTCACCCCATTCCGAGTCCGGCGGACGAAGTGGGCCAGCCCCTTCCCCCAAGGCTATAGCCCACCCCTTTTTTGGGCATTTTTCCGCCGGGGGGTTTGGGCGCAACGTCCTTCGGGGGGTTATTTTTGGGCGTGGCTGTGCCCGTGGCCTATTTTTGTCACGCGGAGGCCGCTCGTAAAGTCTCGCCCCATTTCGAGTCCGGTGGACGAAGTTGCCCAGCCCCTCCCCCCAAGGCTATAGCCGACCCGTTTTTTGGCCATTTTTCCGCTGGGGGGTTTGGGCGCGCCGACCTTCGGGCGGTTATTTTTGGGCGCGGCTGTGCCCGCGGCCTATTTTGGGCACGCGGAGGCCGTTCGCAAAGTCTCACCCCTTTCCGAGTCCGGCGGACGAAGTTGGCCAGCACCTCCCCCCAAGGCTATAGCACACCCGTTTTTTGGCCATCTCTCCGCTCGACGACCTTGGCCCCCCGGCCTTCGGGCGGCTATTTTTGGGCGCGGCTGTGCCCGTCGCCTATTTTTGGCACGCGGAGGCCGCTCGTAAGTCTCGCCCCATTTCGAGTCCGGTGGGCGAAGTTGCCCAGCCCCTCCCCAAGGCTATTGCCGACCGTTTTTGGCCATTTTTCCGCTGGGGGGTCTGGGCGCGCCGTCCTTCGGGCGGTTATTTTAGGCCGCGGCTGTGCCCCCCGCCTATTTTGGGCACGCGGCGGCCGTTCGCAAAGTCTCACCCCATTCCGAGTCCGAGGCGGACGCAGTGGGCCAGCCCCTTCCCCCAAGGCTATAGCCCACTCGTTTTTGGCCATTTTTCCGCCGGGGGTTTGGGCGCAACGTCCTTCGGGGTTATTTTTGGGCGCGGCTGTGCCGTGGCCTGGCCACGGCACGCGAGGCCGCTCGTAAAGTCTCGCCCCATTTCGAGTCCGGTGGGCCGAAGTTGCCCAGCCCCTCCCCCAAGGCTATAGCCGACCCGTTTTGGCCATTTTTCCGCTGGGGGGTTTGGGGCGCCGACCTTGGCGGTTATTTTTGGGCGCGGCTGTGCCCGCGGCCTATTTTGGCACGCGGAGGCCGTTCGCAAAGTCTCGCCCCTTTCCGAGTCCGGCGGACGAAGTTGGCCAGCCCCTCCCCCCAAGACTATAGCCCACCCGTGTTTTGGCCCTTTTTTTCGCTGGACGAACTTGGCGACCCGGCCTTTGGGCGGTTATTTTTGGGTACGGCTGTGCCTGCGGCTTAATTTTGGCACGCGGAGGCCACTCGCAAAGTCTCGCCCCATTCCGAGTCCGGCGGACGAAGTTGGCCAACCCCTCCCACCAAGGCTATAGCCCACCCATTTTTTGGCCATTTTTCCGCAGGGGGATTTGGGAGCGCCGACCTTCGGGCGGTTATTTTTGGGCGCGGCTGTACCCGCGGCTTATGTTTGACACGCGGAGGCCGCTCGCAAAGTCTCGCCCCATTCCGAGTCCGGCGGACGAAGTTGGCCAGCCCCTCCCCCCAAGCCTATAGCCCACTTGTTTTTTGGCCATTTTTCCGCTGGACGAACTTGGCGCCACGGCCTTCGGGCGGTTATATTTGGACGCGGCTGTGCCCGCGGCCTTTTTTTGGCACGCGGAGGCCCCTCACAAAGTCTCGCCCCATTCCGAGTCCGGCGGGCGAAGTGGGCCGGCCCCTCCACCCAAGGCTATAGCCCACCCGTTTTTTGGCCATTTTTCCGCTGGATGAACTTGGCGCCCAGGCCTTCGGGAGGTTATTTTTGGACGCGACTGTGCCCGTGGCCTATTTTTGGCACGCGGAGGCCGCTCGCAAATTCTCGCCCCATTCCGAGTCCGGCGGACGAAGTGGGCCTGCCCCTCCCCCCAAGGCTATAGCCCACCCGTTTTTTGGCCATTTTTCCGTTGGACAAACTTGGCACCCCGGCCTTCGGTCTGTTATTTTCCGGCGCGGCTGAGACCGCGGCCTGGCCTTGGCATCGCGGAGACCGCTCGAAAAGTCTCGCGCCATTCCGAGTCCGGCGGACGAAGTTGGCCAGCCCCTCCCCCCAAGGCTATAGCCCACCCGTTTTTTGGCCATTTTTCCGCTGGACGAACTTGGCGCCCCGGCCTTTGGGCAGTTATTTTTGGGCGTGGTTGTGCCCGCGGCCTATTTTTGGCACGCGGAGTCCGCTCACAAAGTCTCGCCCCATTCCGAGTCCGGCGGACGAAGTCGGCCAGCCACTCCCCCCAAAGCTATAGCCCACCATTTTTTTGGCCATTTTTCCGCTGGACGAACTTGGCGCCACGGCCTTCGGGCGGTTATATTTGGACGCGGCTGTGCCCGCGGCCTATTTTTGGCACGCGGAGGCCCCTCACAAAGTCTCGCCCCATTCCGAGTCCGGCGGCCGAAGTGGGCCGGCCCCTCCACCCAAGGCTATAGCCCACCCGTTTTTTGGCCATTTTTACGCTGGGGGGTTTGGGCGCGCCGACCTTCGGGCGGTTATTTTTGGGCGCGGCTGTGCCTGTGGCCTATTTTTGGTACGCGGAGGCCGTTCGCAAAGTCTCGCCCCATTCCGAGTCCGGCGTACGAAGATGGCCAGCCCCTCACCCCAAGGCGATAGCCCACCCGTTTTATGGTCATTTGTCCGCTGGTCGTACTTGGCGCCCCGGACTTCGGGCTGTTATTTTTGGGTAGGGCTGTGCCCGCAGCCAATTTTTAGCACGCGGAGGCCGCTCGAAATGTCTCGCCCCATTCCGAGTCCGGCGGACGAAGTTGGCCAGCCCCTCTCCCCAAGGCCATAGGTAACCCGATAGTTTGCCTTTTTTCCGCTTGTCGCACCTGGCGACCCGGCCTTCGGGCCGTTATTTTTGGGTGCGGCTGTGCCCACAGCCTATTTATGGCATGCGGAGGCCGCTCATAAAGTCTCACCCCATTCCGAGTCCTGCGACCGAACTTGGCCAGCCCACTCCCCCAAGGCTATAGCCCACCCGTTTTTGGCCATTTTTCCGCTGGGGTTTGGGCCCGCGTCCTTCTGGGGTTATTTTGGGGCGCGGCTGTGCCCGCCGCCTATTTTTGGCACGCGGAGGCTGCTCACAAAGTCTCGCCCCATTCCGAGTCCGGCGGACGAAGTTGGCCAGCCCCTCCCCCCAAGGCTATAGCCCACCCGTTTTTTGGCCATTTTTCCGCTGGATGAACTTGGCGCCCCGGCCTTCGGGAGGTTATTTTTGGACGCGACTGTGCCCGTGGCCTATTTTTGGCACGCGGAGGCCGCTCGCAAAGTCTCGCCCCATTCCGAGTCCGGCGGACGAAGTGGGCCTGCCCCTCCCCCCAAGGCTATAGCCCACCCGTTTTTTGGCCATTTTTCCGTTGGACAAACTTGGCACCCCGGCCTTCGGGCTGTTATTTTCCGGCGCGGCTGTGCCCGCGGCCTATTTTTGGCACGTGGAGACCGCTCGAAAAGTCTCGCCCCATTCCGAGTCCGGCGGACGAAGTCGGCCAGCCCCTCCCCCCAAAGCTATAGGCCACCATTTTTTTGGCCATTTTCCGCTGGACTAACTTGGCTCCCCGGCCTTTGGGCAGTTATTTTTGGGCGTGGTTGTGCCCGCGGCCTATTTTTGGCACGCGGAGTCCGCTCACAAAGTCTCGCCCCATTCCGAGTCCGGCGGACGAAGTCGGCCAGCCCCTCCCCCCAAAGCTATAGGCCACCATTTTTTTGGCCATTTTTCCGCTGGACGAACTTGGCGCCCCGGCCTTCGGGCGGTTATTTTTGGGCGCGGCTGTGCCCACAGCCTATTTTTGGCACGTGGAGGCCGCTCGTAAAGTCTCGCCCCATTCCGAGTCCGGCGGACGAAGTTGGCCAGCCCCTCCCCCCAAGGCCATAGCCCACCCGTTTTTTGGCCATTTTTTCGCTGGACGAACTTGGCGTCCCGGCCTTCGGGCAGTTATTTTTGGGCGCGGGTGTGGCCGCAGCCTATTTATGGAATGCGGAGGCCGCTTGCAAAGTCTTGACCCATTCTGAGTCCTGCGGACGAAGTTGGCCAGCCCCTCCCCCCAAGGCTATAGCCCACCCGTTTTTTGGCCATTTTTCCGCTGGACGAACTTGGCGCCCCGGCCTTCGGGGGGTTATTTTGGGCGCGGCTGTGCCCGTGGCCCATTTTGGTACGCGGAGGCCGCTCGCAAAGTCTCGCCCCATTCCGAGTCCAGCGGACGAAGTGGGCCTGCCCCTCCACCCAAGGCTATAGCCCACCCGTTTTTGGCCATTTTTACGCTGGGGTTTGGGCGCGCCCGACCTTGGGCGGTTATTTTTGGCGCGGCTGTGCCCGTGGCCTATTTTTGGCACGCGGAGGCCGCACGCGAAGTCGCGCCCCGTTCCGAGTCGGGCGTACGAAGATGGCCAGCCCCTCCCCCAAGGCTATAGCCCACCCGTTTTTGGCCATTTTCCGCTGGACCAACTTGGCGCCCGGCCTTCAGGGAAGTTATTTTCCGCTGCGGCTGTGCCCGCAGCCTGGCCACTGACACGCGGAGGCCGCTCGCAAAGTCCCGCCCCATTCCGAGTCCGGCGGACAAAGTTAGCCAGCCCCTCACCCCAAGGCTATAGCCCACCCGTTTTTTGGCTATTTTCCGCTGGACGAACTCGGTGCCCCGGCCTTCGGGCGGTTATTTTTGGGCGTGGCTGTGCCCGCTGCCTATTTTTGGCACGCGGAGGCCGCTCGCAAAGTCTCGCCCCATTCCGAGTCCGGCGGACGAAGTGGGCCAGCCCCTCACCCCCATGCCATCGCTGACCGCTCATTAGGCCATTTGTCCGCTGGTCTAACTTGGCGCCCTGCCCTTCGGGCGGTTATTTTTGGGCGCGGCTGTGCCCTTTGCCTATTTTCAGCACGCGGTGACCGCTCGCAAAAGTCTCGCCCCATTCCGAGTCCGGTGGACGAAGTTGGCCAGCCCCTCCCCCAAAGCTATAGCCCACCCCGTTTTTGGCCATTTTTCCGCTGGACGAACATGGCGCCCGGCCTTCGGGCGGTTATTTTTAGGCGCGGTTGTGCCCGCTGCCTATTTTGGCACGCGGAGGCCGCTCGCAAAGTCTCGCCCCATTCCGAGTCCGGCGGACGAAGTCGGCCAGCCCCTCCCCCCAAGGCTATAGCCCACCCGTTTTTTGGCGATTTTGAGCTGGGCGGGCTTGGCGCCCCGGCGTTCGGGCGGTTATTTTTGGGCGCGGCTGTGCCCGATGCCAAGTTTTGGCACGCGGAGGACGCTCGCAAAGTCTCACCCCATTCCGAGTCCGGCGGGACGAATGTCGACCAGCCCTCCCCCAAGGCTATAGCTCACCCCTCTTTTGGCCATTTTTCCGCTGGACGAACTTGGCGCCCTGCCCTTCGGGCGGTTATTTTAGGCGCGGCTGTGCCCTTTGCCTAGTTTTGGTGCGCGGTGACCGCTCGCAAAGTCTCGCCCCATTCCGAGTCCGGTGGACGAAGTTGGTCAGTCCCTCCCCCCAAGGCTATATCCCACCCTTTTTTTGGCCATTTTTCCGCTGGGGGGTTTGGGCGCGCCGACCTTTGGGGGGTTATCTTTGGCATGCGGAGGCCGCTCACAAAGTCTCGCCCCATTTTGAGTCCGCGGACGAAGTTGTCCAGCCCTCCCCCAAGGCTATAGCCCACTCGTTTTTGGCCATTTTTCCGCTGGGGAGTTTGGGCGCACCGACCTTCGGGCGGTTATTTTTAAACGCAGCTGTGCCCGTGGCCAATTTTGGCACGCGGAGGCGCTCGCGAAAGTCTCGTCCCATTCCGAGTCCGTCGGACGAAGTTGGTCAGTCCCTCCCCCAAGGCTATATCCACTTTTTTGGCCATTTTTCCGCTGGGGGGGTTTGGGCGCGCCCGACCTTTGGGGGTTATCTTTGGCATGCGAGGCCGCTCACAAGTCTCACCCCATTTCGAGTCCGGGCGGACGAGTTGGCCAGCCCACTCCCCCAAGGCTATAGCCCACTCGTTTTTGGCCATTTTTCCATTGGGGGTTTGGCGCGCCCAACCTTCGGCGGTTATTTTTAAGCGCCTGTGCCCGTGGCCAAATTTTAGCGCACGCAGAGGCGCTCGCAAAGTCTCGCCCGTTCGAGCCCGGCAGACGCAGAGTTGGCCAGCCCCTCCCCCCAATGCTAAATCCCACCCCTTTTTTTGGCCATTTTTCCGCTGAGGGGTTTGGGCGCGCCCGACCTTCAGGCGGTTATTTTGTTGCGTGGCTGTGCCGTTGCCTATTTTTGGCATCACGAGGCCACTCGCAAAGTCTCGACCCATTCCCGAGTCCGAGCGGACGGAGTCGCCAGCCCCTCCCCAAAGTTTGTAGCCCACCCGTTTTTGGCCATTTTTCCGCTGGGCGAACTTGGCGCCCACCTTCGGGCGGTTATTTTGGGCGCGGTTGTGCCCGATGCCTATTTTTGGCACGCTGGAGGACGCTCGCAAAGTCTCGTCCCATTCGAGAGTCCGGCGGACCCGACGAAGTTGGTCGATCCCCTCCCCCAAGGCTATATCCCACCCTTTTTTGGCCATTTTTCCGCTGGGGGTTTGGGCGCGCCTTGACCTTTGGGGGTTATCTATGGCATGCGGAGGCCGCTCACAAAGTCTTGCCCCATTTTGAGTCCGGCGGACGAAGTTGTCCAGCCCTCCCCCAAGGCTATAGCCCACTCGTTTTTTTGCCATTTTTTCCACTGGGGGAGTTTGGGCGCACCGACCTTGGGCGGTTATTTTTAAGCGCGTGCTGTGCCCGTGGGCCAATTTTTGGCACGCTGGAGGCCGCTCGCAAAGTCTCGCCCACGTTCGAGTCCAGCGGACGAAGTTGGCCAGCCCCTCCACCCAAGGCTATATCCCACCCTTTTTTGGCCATTTTTCCGCTGAGGGTTTGGGCGCGCCCGACCTTCGGGCGGTTATTTTTGTTGCGTGGCTGTGCCCGTGGCCTATTTTAGCCACGCGAAGGCCACTCGTAAAGTCTCGACCCATTCCGAGTCCGAGGCGGACGAAGTCTCGGCCAGCCCCTCCCCCAAGGCTGTAGCCCACCCGTTTTTGGCCATTTTTCCGCTGGGCCGAACTTGGCGCCCGGCCTTGGTTGGTTATTTTAGGCGCGGCTGTGTCCATGCAGCCTATTTTTGTCACGCGGAGGCCACTGCAGTAAAGTCTCGCCCCATTCCGAGTCCGAGGCGGACCCGAAGATGGCCAGCTCACTCCCCAAGGCTATAGCCCACCCGTTTTTGGCCTTTTTCCGCTGCATGAACTTGGCGTGACCTTCGGGAGGGTTATTTTGGCGCGGCTGTGCTTACTGACCTATTTTTGGCACGCGGAGGCCGCTCGCAAAGCCTCGCCACATTCCGAGTCAGGCGGACGAAGTGGGCCAGCAACTCCCCCCAAGGCTATAGCCCACCCGTTTTTTGGCCATTTTCCGCTGGACGAACTTGGCGCCCGGCCTTCGGGGTTATTTTGGGTGCGGCTGTGCCCGTGGCCTATTTTGGCACGCGGAGGCCGCTCGCAATGTCTCGCCCCATTCCGAGTCCGGCGGACGAAGTTGGCCAGCCACTTCCCCCAAGGCTATAGCCCACCCGTTTTATGGCCATTTTACGCTGGGCGAACATGGCGCCCTGGCCATCGGGCGGTTATTTTTAGGCGCGGCTGTGCCCGCGGCCAATTTTTGGCACGCAGAGCCCGCTCGCAAAGGCTCGCCCCATTCCGAGTCCGGCGGACGAAGTTGGCCAGCTCCCCCAAGGCTATAGCCCACCCGTTTTTGGCCATTTTTCCGCTGCACGAACTTGGCGCCCGGCCTTCGGGCGGTTATT
>JAUJEF010000300.1:0-25567 GCA_030444885.1 Citrus sp. QX-2021 | reverse complement strand
CTCCATGTGCCAAAAATAGGCCGCGGGCACAGCCGCGCCCAAAAATACCCGCCCGAAGGCCGCGGCGCCAAGTTCGTCCAGCGGAAAAAGGCCACAAAAACGGGTGGGCTATAGCCTTGGGGGGTGCGGCTGGCCAACTTCGTCCGCCGGACTCGGAATGGCGCGACACCTTACGAGGTGCTTCCGTGTGCCAAAAACAGGCCGCGGGCACAGCCGCGCCCAAAAATAACCCCCCGAAGGTCGGCGCGCCCAAACCCCCCAGCGGAAAAATGGCCAAAAAACGGGTGGGCTATAGCCTTGGGGGGAGGGGCTGGCAAACTTCGTCCGCCGGACTCGGAATCGGGCGAGACCTTGCGAGCAGCCTCCGCATTCCAAAAATAGGCCACGGGCACAGCCGCGTCCAAAAATAACCGCCCAAAGGCCGGGGCGCCATGTTCGTCCAGTGGAAAAATGGCCAAAAAACGGGTGGGCTATAGCCTTGGGGGGAGGGGCTGGCCAACTTCGTCCGCCGGACTCGAAATGGGGCGAGACTTTGCGAGCGGCCTCCGCGTGCCAAAAATAGGTCGCGGGCACAGCCACGCCCAAAAATAACCCCCCGAAGGTCGGCGCGCCCTTACCCCCCAGTGGAAAAATGGCCAAAAAACGGGTGGGCCATAGCCTTGGGGGGAGGGGCTGGCCCACTTCGTCCGCCGGACTCGGATTGGGGCGAGACTTTGCGAGCGGCCTCTACGTGCCAAAAATAGGCCACGGCCACAGCCGCACCCAAAAATAACCCCCCGAAGGTCGGCGCGCCCAAACCCCCCCGCGGAAAAATGGCCAAAAAATGGGTGGGCTATAGCCTTGAGGGGAGGGGCTGGCCAACTTCGTCCGCCGGACTCGGAATGGGGGGAGACTTTGCGAGCAGCCTCCGCGTACCAAAAATAACCCCCCGAAGGTTGGCGCGCCCAAACCCTCCAGCGGGAAAATGGCCAAAAAACGGGTGGGCTATAGCCTTGGGGGGAGGGGCTGGCCAACTTCGTCCGCCGGACTCGGAGTGGGGCGAGACTTTGCGAGCGGTGTTGTGCAAATTTTAATGTACTCGCAAGCGCACGAATCTATTGTAGAATAGACTAATGGTGACGAGTGTCGATCCCACGAGGAGGTGGATTTTAATTGTGTATAGAATTAATTTTATAAATAGATGATTGGATTTGTGGTTGAAATGATTTGAAATATGCAAAAACTTAAATTAAAATGGCAAGAATAAATTCTAAAATTGGAATTAAAATGGCGAGAATAAATTGGAGAGAATTCTATTGAATTGACGTACTTGGGTATCTGGATCCGTATCAACATGCATCATGGGCTAAATAATCCGTATTAATGCCAATTAAATCATGAGGGGGGAAACCACCACACCTCATGAACCACGCTCTAATCAATATGGTGCTAAGGGCTTATCGTGCCAAATAATAATAACCTTGTACTAGAGGGCCGGTGAAACCAAGGCGGTACTAGACAAGATTAGTATTATTTGTCGACGAGAAGTCAAAACATCCACAAAAACTAGAGGGGAAGAGAAAATAAATTTACCAAATAAAGCCCATGACACATGTTGAGACTTCACCTTCAACCCAAGCTTGAAAGAAAATTAGCCACTCATAATTGAACTAGGGGCAAAATGGAAATTTATTAAAATACGAAGAAAATACAAGATGGAGAAGGAATTACAGAAAATGGATCCCAAAAATGGATTCAGAGATATCAAATTAGGGGGGGAGGCCCCTTTTTTATAGATACATGGAGTAAATCATGGCCATCGGATTAAAAACAGTTTGGACGCTCAGGATTGCGCCACGTCATCAGTCAACAGTCCACGGTTTGACCACGTGGATGAACAGTAACACGGTTTGACCCGGATGAACAGTAATGCGGTTTGGTTGAAAATAATCCTGTGTGATGCATGCACAGTACGTGAGATTTTTCGTCCACTGATATACTGCCACGTCACCATCAACAGTATATAAGAATTTTAGTCCAACAGGATCGTGACACATCATCAGTCAATGCCACATCATCGATTCGTCTATGTGAACAGTGTCGTGAACAGTAAGGTAGACAGTACCGTACCCGTGAATAGTACCGTACATGTGAATAGTGTCATTTTTCCTTTTATGCTCCTCCTAAGGTTTTCGACCGTCCTGAGTTCAAAAGTGATGTCCGTTTTGCCGTCTGATCTCTCCTTTATTGTGAAATGACTATAATGCCCCTAAAATACATAAATTACTTAATTAAAATAAAACACACGTAATTAAATCACAAGAATGTTAAATACATAAAAGTAAGGGTTGTTAGTAAGACTTGAAATGTAAAATGACGGTTTTCTCCTTTATAAATATGCATTTTCTAACACTCAACAAGCGGCCTCCGAGTGCCAAAAATAGGCGGCGGGCACAGCCGCGCCCAAAAATAACCGCCCGAAGGCCGGGGCGCCAAGTTCGTCTAGCGGAAAACGGCCACAAAAACGGTTGGGCTATAGCCTTGGGGGGTGGGGCCGGCAAACTTCGTCCGCCGGACTCGGAATGGCGTGAGACGTTGCGAGCGGCCTCCGTGTGCCAAAAATAGGCCCCGGGCACAGCCGCGTCCAATAATAACCGCCCGAAGGAAGGGGCGCCAAGTTCGTCCAGCGGAAAAAGGCCACAAAAACGGGTGGGCTATAGCCTTGGTGGGTGGGGCTGGCCAACTTCGTCCGCCGGACGCGGAATGGCATGAGACTTTGCGAGCGGCCCCCGTGTGGCAAAAATAGGCCGCGGGCACAGCCGCGCCCAAAAATAACCGGCCAAAGGCTGGGTCGCCAAGTTCGTCCAGCGGAAAAAGGCCACAAAAACGGGTGGGCTATAGCCTTGGGGGGTGGGGCTGGCCAACTTCGTCCGCCGGACTCGGAATTGCGCGAGACTTTGCGAGCGGCCACCGTGTGCCAAAAATAGGCCATAGGCACAGCCGCGCCCAAAAATAACCACCCGACGGCCGGGGCGCCAAGTTCGTCCAGCAGAAAAAGGCCACAAAAACGGGTGGGCTATAGCCTTGGGGGGTGGGGCTGGCCCACTTCGTCCGCCGGGCCCGGAATGGCGCGAAACTTTACGAGCGGCCTCCGTGTGCCAAAAATAGGCCCCGGGCACAGCCGCGCCGAAAAATAACCGCCCGAAGGCCGGGGCGCCATGTTCGTCCAGCGGAAAAAGGCCACAAAAACGGGTGGGCTGTAGCCTCGGGGGGTGGGGCTGGCCAACTTCGTCCGCCGGACTCGGAATGGCGCGAGAATTTGCAAGTGGCCTCCGTGTGCCAAAAATAGGCCCCGGACACAGCCGCGCCCAAAAATAACCGCCCGAAGGCTGGGGCGCCAAGTTCGTCCAGCGGAAAAAGGGCACAAAAACGGGAGGGCTATATAGCCTTGGGGGGTGGAGCTGGCCAACTTCGTCCCCCGGACTTGGAATGGCGCGAGACTTTGCGAGTGGCCTCCGTGTGCCAAAAATAGGCCCCGGAATAACCGCCCAAAGGCCGGGGCGCCAAGTTCGTCCAGCGGAAAAAGAGCATAAAAACGGGTGGGCTATAGCCTTGGGGGGTGGGGCTGGCCAACTTCGTCCGCCGGACTCGGAATGGCGCGAGACTTTACGAGTGGCCTCCGTGTGCCAAAAATAGGCCCCGGGCACAGCCGCGCCCAAAAATAACCGCCCGAAGGCCGGGGCGCCAAGTTCGTCCAGCGGAAAAAGGCCACAAAAACGGGTGGGATATAGCCTTGGGGGGTGGGGCTGGCCAACTTCGTCCGCCGGACTCAGAATGGCGCGAGACTTTGCGAGCGGCCTCTGTGTGCCGAAAATAGGCCCCAGGCACAGCCGCGTAAAAATAACTGCCCGAAGGCCGGGGCGCCAAGTTCGTCCATCGGAAAAAGGCCACAAAAACGGGTGGGCTATAGCGGGGCGGGGGGGCGCGGGCCAACTTCGTCTAACGCACTCGGAATGGCGCGAGACTTTGCGAGTGGCCTCCGTGTGCCAAAAATAGGCCCCGGGCACAGCCGCCCCCAAAAATAACCGCCCGAAGGCCGGGGCGCCAAGTTCGTCCAACGGAAAAAGGCCACAAAAACGGGTGGGCTATAGCCTTGGGGGGTGGGGCTGGCCCACTTCGTCCGCCGCACTCGGAATGGCACGGGACTTTGCGACCGGCCTCCGTGTACAGAAAATAGGCCCCGGGCACAGCCGCGCTAATAAATAACTGCCCGAAGGCCGGGGCGCCAAGTTCGTCCAGCGGAAAAAGGCCACAAAAACGGGTGGGCTATAGCCTTGGGGGGTGGGGCTGGCCGACTTCGTCCGCCGGACTCGGAATGGCGCGAGACATTGCGAGCGGCCTCCGTGTGCCAAAAATAGGCCCCGGGCACAGCCGCGCCCAAAATTAACCGCCCGAACGACGGGGCGCGAAGTTCGTCCAGCGGAAAAAGGCAACAAAAACGGGTGGGCTATAGCCTTGGGGGGTGGGGCTGGCCGACTTCGTCCGCCGGACTCGGAATGGCGCGAGACATTGCGAGCGGCCTCCGTGTGCCAAAAATAGGCCATAGGCACAGCCGCGCCCAAAAATAACAGCCCGAAGGCCGGGGCGCCAAGTTCGTCCAGCGGAAAAAGGGCACAAAAACGAGAGGGCTATATAGCCTTGGGGGGTGGGGCTGGCCTACTTCGTCCGCCGGACTCGGAATGGCGCGAGACTTTGCGAGCGGCCTCCGTGTGCCAAAAATAGGCCCCGGGCACAGCCGCACCCTAAAATAACCACCCGAAGGCCGGGGCGCCAAGTTCGTCCAGCGGAAAAAGGGCACAAAAACGGGAGGGGTATATAGCCTTGGGGGGTGGGACTGGCCAACTTCGTCCGCCGGCCTCGGAATGGCGCGAGACTTTGCGAGCGGCCTCCGTGTGCCAAAATAGGCCCCGGGCACAGCCGCGCCAAAAACTAACCGCCCGAAGGCCGAGGCGCCGAGTTCGTCCAGCGGAAAAAGGCCACAAAACCGGGTGGGCTATAGCCTTGGGGGGTGGGGCTGGCCAACTTCGTCCGCCGGACTCGGAATGGCGCGAGACTTTGCGAGCGGCCTCCGTGTGCCAAAAATAGGCCCCGGGCACAGCCGCGGCCAAAAATAACAGCCCGAAGGCCGGGGCGCCAAGTTCGTCCAGCGGAAAAAGGGCACAAAAACGGGAGGGCTATATAGCGTAGGGGGGTGGGTCTGGCCAACTTCGTCCGCCTGAGTCGGAATGGCGCGAGACTTTGCGAGCGGCCTCCGTGTGCCAAAAATAGGCCCCGGGCACAGCCGCGCCCAAAAATAACCGCCCAAAGGCCGGGGCGCCAAGTTCGTCCAGTGGAAAAAGGCCACAAAAACGGGTGGGCTATAGCCTTGCGGGGTGGGGCTGGCCAACTTCGTCCGCCGGACTAGGAATGGTGCGAGACATTGCGAGTGGCCTCCGTGTGCCAAAAATAGGCCCCGGGCACAGCCGCGCCCAAAAATAACAGCCCGAAGGCCGGGGCGCCAAGTTCGTCCAGCGGAAAAAGGGCACAAAAACAGGAGGGCTATATAGCCTTGGGGGGTGGGGCTGGCCTACTTCGTCCGCCGGACTCGGAATGGCGCGAGACTTTGCGAGCGACCTCCGTGTGCCAAAAATAGGCCCCTTGCACAGCCGCGCCCAAAAATAACCACCCAAAGGCCGGGGCGCCAAGTTCGTCCAGCGGAAAAAGGCCACAAAAACGGGTGGGCTATAGCCTTGGGGGGTGGGGCTGGCCAACTTCGTCCGCCAGACTCGGAATGGCGTGAGACATTGCGAGCAGCCTCCGTTTGCCAAAAATAGGCCCCGGGCACAGCCGCGCCCGAAGGCCGGGGCGCCAAGTTCGTCCTGCGGAAAAAGGCCACAAAAACGGGTGGGCTATAGCCTTGGGGGGTGGGGCTGGCCGACTTCGTCCGCCGGACTCGGAGTGGCGCGAGACTTTGCGAGCGGCCTCCGTGTGCCAAAAATAGACCACGGGCACAGCCGCGTCCAAAAATCAGCACCCGAAGGCCGGGGCGCCAAGTTCGTCCAGCGGAAAAAGGCCACAAAAACGGGTGGGCTATAGCCTTGGGGGGTGGGGCTGCCCAACTTCGCCCGCCGGACTCGGAATGGCGCGAGACTTTGCGAGCGGCCTCCGTGTGCCAAAAATAGGCCCCGAGCACAGCCGCGCCCAAAAATAACAGCCCGAAGGCCGGGGCGCCAAGTTCGTCCAGCGGAAAAAGGGCACAAAAAAAGCTGGGCTATATAGCCTTGGGGGGTGGGGCTGGCCTACTTCGTCCGCCGGACTCGGAATAGCGAGAGACTTTGCGAGCGGCCTCCGTGTGCCAAAAATAGGCCCCGGGCACAGCCGCGCCCAAAATTAACCGCCCGAACGACGGGGCGCGAAGTTCGTCCAGCGGAAAAAGGCAACAAAAACGGGTGGGCTATAGCCTTGGGGGGTGGGGCTGGCCAACTTCGTCCGCCGGACTCGGAATGGTGCGAGACATTGCGAACGGCCTCCGTGTGCCAAAAATAGGCCGCGGGCACAGCCGCGCCCAAAATTAACCACCCGAACGACGGGGCGCGAAGTTCGTCCAGCGGAAAAATGCAACAAAAACGGGTGGGCTATAGCCTTGGGGGGTGGGGCTGGCCAACTTCGTCCGCCGGACTCGGAATGGCGCGAGACTTTGCGAGCGGCCTCCGTGTGCCAAAAATAGGCCCCAGCCACCGCCGCGCCCAAAAATAACCGCCCAAAGGCCGGGGCGCCGAGTTCGTCCAGCGGAAAATGGCCACAAAAAGGGGTGGGCTATAGCCTTGGGGGGTGGGGCTGGCCAACTTCGTCCGCCGGACTCGGAATGGAGCGAGACATTGCGAGCGGCCTCCGTGTGCCAAAAATAGGCCCCGGGCACAGCCGCGCCCAAAAATAACAGCCCGAAGGCCGGGGCGCCAAGTTCGTCCAGCGGAAAAAGGGCACAAAAACGGGAGGGCTATATAGCCTTGGGGGGTGGGGCTGGCCTACTTCGTCCGCCGGACTCGGAATGGCGCGAGACTTTGCGAGCGGCCTCCGTGTGCCAAAAATAGGCCCCGGACAAAGCCGCACCCTAAAATAACCGCCCGAAGGCCGGGGCGCCAAGTTCGTCCAGCGGAAAAAGGCCACAAAAACGGGTGGGCTATATAGCCTTGGGGGGTGGGGCTGGCCTACTTCGTCCGCCGGACTCAGAATGGCGCGAGACTTTGAGAACGGCCTCCGTGTGCCAAAAATAGGCCCCGGGCACAGCCGCACCCAAAAATAACCGCCCGAAGGCTGGGGCGCCAAGTTCGTCCAGCGGAAAAAGGGCACAAAAACGGGTGGGCTATAGCCTTGGGGGGTGGGGCTGGCCAACTTCGTCCGCCGGACTCGGAATGGCGTAAGACTTTGCGAGCGGCCTTCGTGTGCCAAAAATAGGCCCCGGGCACGGCCGCGCCCAAAAATAATTGCCCGAAGGCCGGGGCGCCACGTTCGTCCAGCGGAAAAAGGCCACAAAAACGGGTGGGCTATAGCCTTGGGGGGTGGGGCTGGCCAACTTCGTCCGCCGGACTCGGAATGGCGCGAGACTTTGCGAGCGGCCTCCGTGTGCCAAAAATAGGCCCCGGGCACCGCCGCGCCCAAAAATAACCGCCCGAAGGCCGGGGCGCCAAGTTCGTCCAGCGGAAAAAGGCCACAAAAACGGGTGGGCTATAGCCTTGGGGGGTGGGGCTGGCCAACTTCGTCCGCCGGACTCAGAATGGCGCGAGACTTTGCGAGCGGTCTCCGTGTGCCAAATATAGGCCCCGGGCACTGCCGCGCCCAAAAATAACCGGCCGAAGGCCGGGGCGCCGAGTTCGTCCAGCGGAAAAAGGCCACAAAAACGGGTGGGCTATAGCCTTGGGGGGTGGGCCTGGCCAACTTCGTCCGCCGGACTCGGAATGGCGCGAGACTTTGCGACCGGCCTCCGTGTGCCAAAAATAGGTCCCGGGCACAGCCGCGCCCAAAAATAACCGCCCGAAGGACGGGGCGCGAATTTCGTTCAGCGGAAAAAGGCAACAAAAACGGGTGGGCTATAGCCTTGGGGGGTGGGGCTGGCCAACTTCGTCCGCCGGACTCGGAATGGCGCAAGACTTTGCCAGCGGCCTTCGTGTGCCAAAAATAGGCCCCGGGCACGGCCGCGCCCAAAAATAATTGCCCGAAGGCCGGGGCGCCACGTTCGTCCAGTGGAAAAAGGCCACAAAAACGGGTGGGCTATAGCCTTGGGGGGTGGGGCTGGCCCACTTCGTCCGCCGGACTCGGAATAGCGCGGGATTTGCGAGCGGCCTCCGTGTGCCAAAAATAGGCCCCTTACACAGCCGCGCCCAAAAATAACCACCCGAAGGCCGGGGCGCCAAGTTCGTCCAGCGGAAAAAGGCCACAAAAATGGGTGGGCTATAGCCTTGGGGGGTGGGGCTGGCCCACTTCGTCCGCCGGACTCGGAATGGCGCGAGACTTTGCGAGCGGCCTCCGTGTGCCAAAAATAGGCCCCGGGCACAGCCGCGCCCAAAAATAACCGCCCGAAGGCCGGGGCGCCGAGTTCGTCCAGCGGAAAAAGGCCACAAAAACGGGTGGGCTATAGCCTTGGGGGGTGGGGCTGGCCAACTTCGTCCGCCGGACTCGGAATGGCGCGAGACATTGCGAGCGGCCTCCGTGTGCCAAAACTAGGCCCTGGGCACAGCCGCGCCCAAAAATAACCGCCCGAAGGCTGGGGCGCCAAGTTCGTCCAGCGGAAAATGGGCACAAAAACGGGAGGGCTATATACCCTTGGGGGGTGGAGCTGGCCTACTTCGTCCGCCGGACTCGGAATGGCACGAGACTTTTCGAGCGGCCTCCGTGTGCCAAAAATAGGCCCCGGGCATAGCCGCACCCAAAAATAACCGCCCAAAGGCCGGGGCGCCAAGTTCGTCCAGCGGAAAAAGAGCATAAAAACGGGTGGGCTATAGCCTTGGGGGGTGGGGCTGGCCACCTTCGTCCGCCGGACTCGGAATGGCGTGAGACTTTGCGAGCAGCCTCCGTTTTCCAAAAATAGGCCCCGGGCACAGCCGCGCCCGAAGGCCGGGGCGCCAAGTTCGTCCTGCGGAAAAAGGCCACAAAAACGGGTGGGCTATAGCCTTTGGGGGTGGGGCTGGCCAACTTCGTCCGCCGGATTCGGAATGGCGCGAGACTTTGCGAGCGGCCTCCGTGTGCCAAAAATAGGCCCCGAGCACAGCCGCGCCCAAAAATAACAGCCCGAAGGCCGGGGCGCCAAGTTCGTCCAGCGGAAAAAGGGGACAAAAAAAGGTGGGCTATATAGGCTTGGGGGGTGGGGCTGGCCTACTTCGTCCGCCGGACTCGCAATCGCGAGAGACTTTGCGAGCGGCCTCCGTGTGCCAAAAATAGGTCCCGGGAACAGCCGCGCCCAAAAATAACCGCACGAAGACCGGGTCGCCAAGTTCGTCCAGCGGAAAAAGGCAACAAAAACGGGTGGGCTATAGCCTTGGGGGGTGGGGCTGGCCCACTTTGTCCGCCGGACTCGGAGTGGCGCGAGACATTGCGAGCGGCCTCCGTGTGCCAAAAATAGGCCCCGAGCACCGCCGCGCCCAAAAATAACCTCCCGAAGGCCGGGTCGCCAAGTTCGTCCAGCGGAAAAAGGCAACAAAAACGGGTGGGCTATAGCCTTGGGGGGTGGGGCTGGCCAACTTCGTCCGCCGGACTCGGAATGGCGCGAGACTTTGCGAGCGGCCTCCGTGTGCCAAAAATAGGCCCCGAGCACCGCCGCGCCCAAAAATAACCGCCCGAAGGCCGGGGCGCCAAGTTCGTCCAGCGGAAAAAGGCCACAAAAACGGGTGGGCTATAGCCTTGGGGGGTGGGGCTGGCCAACTTCGTCCGCCGGACTCAGAATGGCGCGAGACTTTGCGAGCGGTCTCCGTGTGCCAAATATAGGCCCCGGGCACTGCCGCGCCCAAAAATAACCGGCCGAAGGCCGGGGCGCCGAGTTCGTCCAGCGGAAAAAGGCCACAAAAACGGGTGGGCTATAGCCTTGGGGGGTGGGGCTGGCCAACTTCGTCCGCAGGAATCAGAATGGCGCGAGACATTGCGAGCGGCCTCCGTGTGCCAAAAATAGGCCCCGGGCACAGCCGCGCCCAAAAATAACCGCCCGAAGGCTGGGGCGCCAAGTTCGTCCAGCGGAAAAAGGGCACAAAAACGGGAGGGCTATATAGCCTTGGGGGGTGGAGCTGGCCTACTTCGTCCGCCGGACTCGGAATGGCACGAGACTTTGCGAGCGGCCTCCGTGTGCCAAAAATAGGCCCCGGGCATAGCCGCACCCAAAAATAACCGCCCAAAGGCCGGGGCGCCAAGTTCGTCCAGCGGAAAAAGAGCATAAAGACGGGTGGGCTATAGCCTTGGGGGGTGGGGCTGGCCCACTTCGTCCGCCGGACTCGGAATGGTGTGAGACTTTGCGAGCAGCCTCCGTTTTCCAAAAATAGGCCCCGGGCACAGCCGCGCCCGAAGGACGGGGCGCCAAGTTCGTCCTGCGGAAAAAGGCCACAAAAACGGGTGGGCTATAGCCTTGGGGGGTGGGGCTGGCCAACTTCGTCCGCCGGACTCGGAGGGGCGCGAGACTTTGCGAGCGGCCTCCGTGTGCCAAAAATAGGCCCCGGGCACAGCCGCGCCCAAAAATAAGCACCCGAAGGCCGGGGCGCCAAGTTCGTCCAGCGGAAAAAGGCCACAAAAACGGGTGGGCTATAGCCTTTGGGGGTGGGGCTGGCCAACTTCGTCCGCCGGATTCGGAATGGCGCGAGACTTTGCGAGCGGCCTCCGTGTGCCAAAAATAGGCCCCGAGCACAGCCGCGCCAAAAAATAACAGCCCGAAGGCCGGGGCGCCAAGTTCGTCCAGCGGAAAAAGGGCACAAAAAAAGGTGGGCTATATAGCCTTGGGGGGTGGGGCTGGCCTACTTCGTCCGCCGGACTCGCAATGGCGAGAGACTTTGCGAGCGGCCTCCGTGTGCCAAAAATAGGCCCCGGGAACAGCCGCGCCCAAAAATAACCGCACGAAGACCGGGTCGCCAAGTTCGTCCAACGGAAAAAGGCAACAAAAACGGGTGGGCTATAGCCTTGGGGGGTGGGGCTGCCCAACTTCGCCCGCCGGACTCGGAATGGCGCGAGACTTTGCGAGCGGCCTCCGTGTGCCAAAAATAGGCCCCGGGCACAGCCGCGCCCGAAGGCCGGGGCGCCAAGTTCGTCCTGCGGAAAAAGGCCACAAAAACGGGTGGGCTATA
This sequence comes from Citrus sp. QX-2021, assembly GCA_030444885.1. Taxonomy (NCBI): domain Eukaryota; kingdom Viridiplantae; phylum Streptophyta; class Magnoliopsida; order Sapindales; family Rutaceae; genus Citrus; species Citrus sp. QX-2021. Next base: position 14,234 of record JAUJEF010000300.1, on the reverse strand, counting down.
GCCTTGGGGGGTGGGGCTGGCCCACTTCGTCCGCCGGACTCGGAGTGGCGCGAGACTTTGCGAACGGCCTCTGTGTACAAAAAATAGGCCCCGTTCACAGCCGCGCCCAAAAATAGATGCCCGAAGGCCGGGGCGCCATGTTCGTCCAGCGGAAAAAGGCCACAAAAACGGGTGGGCTATAGTCTTGGGGGGTGGGGCTGGCCCACTTCGTCCGCCGGACTCGGAATGGCACGAGACTTTGCGAGCAGCCTCCGTGTGCCAAAAATAGGCCTCGGGCACAGCCGCGCCCAAAAATAACCTACCGACGGCCGGGGCGCCATGTTCGTCCAGCGGAAAAAGGCCACAAAAACGGGTGCGCTATAGGCTTGGGGGGTGGGGCTGGCCAACTTCGTCCGCCGGACTCGGAATGGCACGAGACTTTGCGAGCGGCCTCCGTGTGCCAAAAATAGGCCCCGGGCACAGCCGCGCCCAAAAATGACCGCCCGAAGGCCGGGGCACCAAGTTCGTCCAGCGGAAAAATGCCACAAAAACGGGTGGGCTATAGCCTTGGGGGGTGGGGATGGACAACTTCGTCCGCCGGACTCGGAATGGCGCGAGACTTTGCGAGCGACCTCCGTGTGCTAAAAATACGCCCCGGGCCCAGCCGCGCCCAAAAATAACCACCCGAAGGCCGGGACGCCAAGTTCGTCCAGCGGAAAAAGGCCACAAAAACGGGTGGGCTATAGCCTTGGGGGATGGGGCTGGCCAACTTCGTCCGCCGGACTCGGAATGGCACGAGACTTTGCAAACGGCCTCCGTGTGCCAAAAATAGGCCACGGGCACAGCCGCGCCCGAAGGCCGGGGCGCCAAGTTCGTCCAGCGGAAAAAGGCCACAAAAACGGGTGGGCTATAGCCTTGGGGCGTGGGGCTGGCCGACTTCGTCCGCCGGACTCGGAATGGCGCGAGACTTTGTGAGCGGCCTCCGTGTGCCAAAAATAGACCCTGGGCACAGCCGCGCCCAAAAATGACCGCCCGAAGGCCGGGGCGCCAAGTTCGTCCAGCGGAAAAATGCCACAAAAACGGGTGGGCTATAGCCTTGGCGGGTGGGGATGGCCAACTTCGTCCGCCGGACTCGGAATGGCGCGAGACTTTGCGAGCGGCCTCCGTGTGCCAAAAATAGGCCCCGGGCCCAGCCGCGCCCAAAAATAACCACCCAAAGGCAGAGGCGCCAAGTTCGTCCAGCGGAAAAAGGCCACAAAAACGGGTGGGCTCTAGCCTTGGGGAGTGGGGCTGGCCAACTTCGTCCGCCGGACTCGGAATGGCGCGAGACTTTGCGAGTGGCCTCCGTGTGCAGAAAATAGGCCCCGGGCACAGCCGCGCCCAAAAATAACCGCCCGAAGGCCGGGGCGCCAAGTTCGTGCAGCGGAAAAATGCCACAAAAACGGGTGGGCTATAGCCTTGGGGGGTGGGGATGGCCAACTTCGTCCGCCGGACTCGGAATGGCGCGAGACTTTGCGAGCATCCTCCGTGTGCCAAAAATAGGCCACAGGCACAGCCGCGCCCAAAAATAACCGCCCGACGGCCGGGGCGCCAAGTTCGTCCAGCGGAAAAAGGCCACAAAAACGGGTGGGCTATAGCCTTGGGGCATGGGGCTGGCCAACTTCGTCCGCCGGACTCGGAATGGCGCGAGACGTTGCGAACGGCCTCCGTGTGCCAAAAATAGGCCCCGGGCACAGCCGCGCCTGAAGGCCGGGGTGCCAAGTTCGTCCAGCGGCAAAAGGCCACAAAAACGGGTGGGCTATAGCCTTGGGGGGTGGGGCTGGCCAACTTTGTTGACCGGACTCGGAATGGTGCGAGACTTTACGAGCGGCCTCCGTGTGCCAAAAATAGGCCCCGGGCACAGCCGCGCCCAAAAATAACCACCCGAAGGCCGGGGCGCCAAGTTCGTCCAGCGGAAAAAGGCCACAAAAATGGGTGGGCTATAGCCTTGGGGAGTGGGGCTGGCCAACTTCGTTCGCCGGACTCGGAATGGCGTGACACTTTGCGAGGCGCTTCCGTGTGCCAAAAACAGGCCACGGGCACAGCCGCGCCCAAAAATACCCGCCCGAAGGCCGCGGCGCCAAGTTCGTCCAGCGGAAAAAGGCCAAAAAAACGGGTGGGCTATAGCCTTGGGGGGTGGGGCTGGCCAACTTCGTTCGCCGGACTCGGAATGGCGCGAGACTTTGCGAGGCACCTCCGTGTGCCAAAAATAGGCCGCGGCACAGCAGCGCCCAAAAATACCCACCCGAAGGCCGCGGCGCTAAGTTCGTCCAGCGGAAAAAGGCCACAAACGGGTGGGCGATAGCCTTGGTGGGTGGGACTGGCCAACTTCGTCCCCCGGACTCGGAATGGCGCGAGACTTTGCGAGGCTCCTCCGTGTACCCAAAATAGGCCGCGGACACAGCCGCGCCTAAAAATACCAGCCCGAAGGCCGCGGCGCTAAGTTCGTCCAGCGGAAAAAGGCCACAAACGGGTGGGCGATAGCCTTGGGGGGTGGGACTGGCCAACTTCGTCCCCCGGACTCGGAATGGCGCAAGACTTTGCGAGGCTCCTCCGTGTGCCCAAAATAGGCCGCGGACACAGCCGCGCCTAAAAATACCAGCCCGAAGGCCGCGGTGCTAAGTTCGTCCAGCGGAAAAAGGCCACAAACGGGTGGGCGATAGCCTTGGGGGGTGGGACTGGCCAACTTTGTCCGCCGGACTCGGAATGGCGCAATACTTTGCGAGGCGCCTCCGTGTGCCAAAAAATAGGCCGCGGGAACAGCCGCGCCCAAAAATACCCGCCCGAAGGCCGGGGCGCCAAGTTCGTCCAGCGGAAAAAGGCCACAAATGGGTGGGCGATAGCCTTGGGGGGTGGGACTGGCCAACTTCTTCCCCCGGACTCGGAATGGCGCGAGACTTTGATAGGCGCCTTCGTGTGCCAAAAATAGGCCGCGGGCACAGCCGCGCCCAAAAATACCCGCCCGAAGGCCGCGGCGTCAAGTTCGTCCAGCGGAAAAAGGCCACAAAAACGGGTGGGCTATAGCCTTGGGGGATGCGGCTGGCCAACTTCGTCCGCCGGACTCGGAATTGCGCGAGACTTTACGAGGCGCCTCCGTGTGCCAAAAATAGGCCGCGGACACGGCCGCTCTCAAAAATACCCGCACGAAGGCCGCGGCGCAAAGTTCGTCCAGCGGAAAAAGGCCACAAAAACGGGTGGGCTATAGCCTTGGGGTTGGGGCTGGCCAACTTCGTCCGCCGGACTCGCAATGGCGCGAGACTTTGTGAGATGCCTCTGTGTGCCAAAAATAGGCCGCGGGCACAGCCGCGCCCAAAAATACCCGCCCGAAGGCCGCGGCGCCAAGTTCGTCCAGCGGAAAAAGGCCACAAAAACGGGTGGGCTATAGCCTTGGGGGGTGGGGCTGGCCGACTTCGTCCGCCGGACTCGGAATTACGCGAGACTTTGTGAGGCGCCTCCGTGTGCCAAAAATAGGCCGCGGACACGGCCGCTCTCAAAAATACCCGCACGAAGGCCGCGGTGCTAAGTTCGTCCAGCGGAAAAAGGCCACAAAAACGGGTGGGCTATAGCCTTGGGGGGTGGGGCTGGCCGACTTCGTCCGCCGGACTCGGAATGGCTGTAGACTTTGCGAGGCGACTCCGTGTGCCAAAAATAGGCCGCGGGCACAGCCGCGCCCAAAAATACGCGCCCGAAGGCCGCGGCGCCAAGGTCGTCCAGCGGAAAAAGGCCACAAAAACGGGTGGGCTATAGCCTTGGGGGATGGGGCTGGCCAACTTCGTTCGCTGGACTCGGAATGGTGCGAGACTTTGCGAGGCGCCTCCGTGTGCCAAAAATGGGCCGCGGGTATAGCCGCACCCAAAAATACCCGCCCGAAGGCCGCGGCGTTAAGTTCGTCCAGCGGAAAAAGGCCACAAAAACGGGTGGGCTATAGCCTTGGGGGGTGGGGCTGGCCAACTTCGTCCGCCGGACTCGGAATGGCGCTAGACTTTGCGAGGCGCCTCTGTGTGCCAAAAATAGGCCGCGGGCACAGCCGCGCCCAAAAATACCCGCCCGAAGGCCGCGGCGCTAAGTTCGTCCAGCGGAAAAAGGCCACAAATGGGTGGGCGATAGCCTTGGGGGGTGGGACTGGCCAACTTCGTCCCCCGGACTCGGAATGGCGCGATACTTTGCGAGGCGCCTCCGTGTGCCAAAAATAGGCCGCGGGTACAGCCGCGCCCAAAAATACCCGCCCGAAGGCCGCGGCGCTAAGTTCGTCCAGCAGAAAAAGGCCACAAATGGGTGGGCGATAGCCTTGGGGGGTGGGACTGGCCAACTTCTTCCCCCGGACTCGGAATGGCGCGAGACTTTGCGAGGCGCCTCCGTGTGCCAAAAATAGGCCGCGGGCACAGCCGCGCCCACAAATACCCGCCCGAAGGCCGGGGCGCCAAGTTCGTCCAGCGGAAAGAGGCCCCAAAAACGGGTGGGCTATAGCGTTGGGGGGTGGGGCTGGTCAACTTCGTCCGCCGGACTCGGAATGGCGCGAGACTTTGCGAGGCGCCTCCGTGTGCCAAAAATAGGCCGCGGGCACAGCCGTGCCCAAAAATACCCGCCAGAAGGCCGGGGCGCCAAGTTCGTCCTGCGGAAAAAGGCCACAAAAACGGGTGGGCTAAAGCCTCGGGGGGTGGGGCTGGCCAACTTCGTCCGCCGGACTCGGAATGGCGCGAGACTTTATGAGGCACCTCCGTGTCCCAGAAATAGGCCACGGACAAAGCCGCACTCTAAAATACCCGCCCGAAGGCCGGGGCGCCAAGTTCGTCCTGCGGAAAAAGGCCACAAAAACGGGTGGGCTAAAGCCTCGGGGGGTGGGGCTGGCCAACTTCGTCCGCCGGACTCGGAATGGCGCGAGACTTTATGAGGCACCTCCGTGTCCCAGAAATAGGCCACGGACAAAGCCGCACTCTAAAATACCCGCCCGAAGGCCGGGGCGCCAAGTTCGTCCAGCGGAAAGAGGCCCCAAAAACGGGTGGGCTATAGCCTTGGGGGGTGGGGCTGGCTAAGTGCTTAGAGACTGGTGAAGCTGTTGCAATAAAGAAGGTTCTTCAGGACAAGAGGTACAAGAACCGGGAGCTGCAAACCATGCGTCTTCTGGACCACCCAAATGTTGTGTCCCTGAAGCACTGTTTCCTTTCAACAACTGAAAAGGATGAGCTATATCTTAACCTTGTTCTTGAGTATGTTCCGGAGACCGTTCACCGGGTGTTCAAACATCACTATAAAATGAGACTTTGCGAGGCGCCTCCGTGTGCCAAAAATAGGCCGCGGGCACAGCCGCGCCCAAATATACCGGCCCGAAGGCCGGGGCGCCAAGTTCGTCCAGCGGAAAGAGGCCCCAAAAACGGGTGGGTTATAGCCTTGGGGGGTGGGGCTGGCTAAGTGCTTAGAGACTGGTGAAGCTGTTGCAATAAAGAAGGTTCTTCAGGACAAGAGGTACAAGAACCGGGAGCTGCAAACCATGCGTCTTCTGGACCACCCAAATGTTGTGTCCCTGAAGCACTGTTTCTTTTCAACAACTGAAAAGGATGAGCTATATCTTAACCTTGTTCTTGAGTATGTTCCGTAGACCGTTCACCGGGTGATCAAACATCACTATAAAATGAGACTTTGCGAGGCGCCACCGTGTGCTAAAAATAGGCCGCGGGCACAGCCGCGTCCAAAAATACCCGCCCGAAGGCCGGGGCCCCAAGTTCGTCCAGCGGAAAGAGGCCACAAAAACAGGTGGGCTATAGCCTTGGGGGGTGGGGCTGGCCAACTTCGTCCGCCGGACTCGGAATGGCACGAGACTTTGTGAGGCGCCTCCGTGTGCCAAAAATAGGCCGCGGGCACAGCCACGCTGAAAAATACCGGCCCGAAGGCCGGGGCGCCAAGTTCGTCCAGCGGAAAGAGGCCACAAAAACGGGTGGGCTATAGCCTTGGGGGGTGGGGCTGGCCAACTTCGTCCGCCGGACTCGGAATGGCGCGAGACTTTGCGAGGCGCCTCCGTGTGCCAAAAATAGGCCGCGGGCACAGCCGCGCCCAAAAATACCCGCCCGAAGGCCATGGCGCCAAGTTCGTCCAGCGGAAAGAGGCCACAAAAACGGGTGGGCTATAGCCTTGGGGGTTGGGGCTGGCCAATTTCGTCCGCCGGACTCGGAATGGCGCGAGACTTTGTGAGGCGCCTCCGTGTGCCAAATATAGGCCGCGGGCACAGCCGCACCCAAAAATACCCGCCCGAAGGCCGGGGCGCCAAGTTCGTCCAGCGGAAAGAGGCCACCAAAACGGGTGGGCTATAGCCTTGGGGGGTGGGGCTGGCCAACTTCGTCCGCCGGACTCGGAATGGCGCGAGACTTTGCGAGGCGCCTCCGTGTGCCAAAAATAGGCCGCGGGCACAGCCGCGCCCACAAATACCCGCACGAAGGCCGGGGCGTCAAGTTCGTCCAGCGGTAAGAGGCCCCAAAAACGGGTGGGCTATAGCCTTGGGGGGTGGGGCTGGCTAAGTGCTTAGAGACTGGTGAAGCTGTTGCAATAAAGAAGGTTCTTCAGGACAAGAGGTACAAGAACCGGGAGCTGCAAACCATGCGTCTTCTGGACCACCCAAATGTTGTGTCCCTGAAGCACTGTTTCTTTTCAACAACTGAAAAGCATGAGCTATATCTTAACCTTGTTCTTGAGTATGTTCCGGAGACCGTTCACCGGGTGATCAAACATCACTATAAAATGAGACTTTACGAGGCGCCTCCGTTTGCCAAAAATAGGCCGCGGGCACAGCAGCGCCCAAAAATACCGGCCCGAAGGCCGGGGCGCCAAGTTCGTCCAGCGGAAAGAGGCCACAAAAACGGGTGGGCTATAGCCTTGGGGGGTGGGGCTGGCGAACTTCGTCCGCCGGACTCGGAATGGCGCGAGACTTTGCGAGGTGCCTCCGTGTGCCAAAAATAGGCTGGGGGCACAGCCGCGCCCAAAAATACCCGCCCGAAGGCCGGGGCGCCAAGTTCGTCCAGCGGAAAGAGGCCACAAAAACGGGTGGGCTATAGCCTTGGGGGGTGGGGTGGCCAACTTCGTCCGCCGGACTCGGAATGGCGCGAGACTTTACGAGGCACCTCCGTGTGCCAAAAATAGGCCGCGGGCACAGCCGCGCCCAAAAATAGCCGCCCGAAGGCCGGGGCGCCAAGTTCGTCCAGCGGAAAGAGGCCAGAAAAACGGGTGGGCTATAGCCTTGGGGGGTGGGGCTGGCCAACTTCGTCCGCCGGACTCGGAATGGCGCGAGACTTTGCGAGGCGCCTCCGTGTGCCAAAAATAGGCCGCGGGCACAGCCGCGCCCAAAAATACCCGCCCGAAGGCCGGGGCGCCAAGTTCGTCCAGCGGAAAGAGGCCACAAAAACGGGTGGGCTATAGCCTTGGGGGGTGGGGCTGGCCAACTTCGTCCGCCGGACTCGGAATGGCACGATACTTTACTAGGCGCCTCCGTGTGCCAAAAATAGGCCGCGGGCACAGCCGCGCCCAAAAATACCCGCCCGAAGGCCGGGGCGCCAAGTTCGTCCAGCGGAAAGAGGCCACACAAACGGGTGGGCTATAGCCTTGGGGGGTGGGGCTGGCCAACTTCGTCCGCCGGACTCGGAATGGCGCGAGACTTTGCGAGGTGCCTCCGTGTGCCAAAAATAGGCCGCGGGCACAGCCGCGCCCAAAAATACCCGCCCGAAGGCCGGGGCGCCAAGTTCGTCCAGCGGAAAGAGGCCACAAAAACGGGTGGGCTATAGCCTTGGGGGGTGGGGCTGGCCAACTTCGTCCGCCGGACTCGGAATGGCGCGAGACTTTGCGAGGCGCCTCCGTGTGCCAAAAATAGGCCGCGGGCACAGCCGCGCCCAAAAATACCCGCCCGAAGGCCGGGGCGCCAAGTTCGTCCAGCGGAAAGAGGCCACAAAAACGGGTGGGCTATAGCCTTGGGGGGTGGGGCTGGCCAACTTCGTCCGCCGGACTCGGAATGGCGCGAGACTTTGCGAGGCGCCTCCGTGTGCCAAAAATAGGCCGTGGGCACAGCCGCGCCAAAAATACCCGCCCGAAGGCCGGGGCGCCAAGTTCGTCCAGCGGAAAGAGGCCACAAAAACGGGTGGGCTATAGCCTTGGGGGGTGGGGCTGGCCAACTTCGTCCGCCGGACTCGGAATGGCGCGAGACTTTGCGAGGCACCTCCGTGTGCCAAAAATAGGCCGCGGGCACAGCCGCGCCCAAAAATACCCGCCCGAAGGCCGGGGCGCCAAGTTCGTCCAGCGGAAAGAGGCCACAAAAAACGGGTGGGCTATAGCCTTGGGGGGTGGGGCTGGCCAACTTCGTCCGCCCGGACTCGGAATGGCGCGAGACTTTGCGAGGCACCTCCGTGTGTGCAAAAATAGGCCCTTGGCACAGCCGCGCCCAAAAATACCCGCCCGAAGGCCGGGGCGCCAAGTTCGTCCAGCGGAAAGAGCCCACACAAACGGGTGGGCTATAGCCTTGGGGGGTGTTAGGTTTAAAAGGTTCATGGTACAAAATATTGTCAAAACATTAGAAAAACGTAAAATTATGGGTTGAAAAAGCCCGCCGATCTCCTTGGTTGCGAGCTTCCCTCGCTCGAGCATGGGCAGCCTTTTACCACTTCTTCTAAGGTTTCAAATTCCTGGTTTCTCCATTTTAATTTTTTTGGAGCCAAAACATAGTTTCCCATGTCCGCCATCCCATGTTCTGCATCCGTGCAAAAAATCTAGGCCTTCCAAACAAGTCCGACGCTTATCAGCTCAGTCCATCTCCCCATGCTCTGCGTCTGTGCAAAATATCTACCCCAAAAAAACTCGGTTGCTTGTCCCCTACCCGTTGCCCTTTCTCGCAGTTCATTGGAGGCTACCTGCGCGGGAAGTTGCCTTAATATTTGGAAGGAAGAAACGAAGATTCTGCTGCAGCTTGAACCCTTTACATGTTGGTCAAAATCACAAATAAAATTTCTAACCCACATTGGGCCACCTAAATTCTTGTAACTATAAGCGCAAATATTATTTAAAAGGAAAAGTAAAATATAAATTAATAATAAAACAAATAATTAATGATTTCACATCGTAATTGGATATTTAAGTTGTTGTTTTCTGTGGTCGAATCAAAATTAAAACGTCTTAGGGTAAAAAAAAATTAGGTTTAAAAAGTTCGTGTTACAAAAAATGTGCCAAAACATGAGAAAAATGTAAAATTAAGGGTTCAAAAAGCCCCCCAAGCTCCTCTGGACAACTTCGTCCGCCGGACTCGGAATGGGGCGAGACTTTGCGAGGCGCCTCCGTGTGCCAAAAATAGGCCGCGGGAACAGCCGCGCCCAAAAATACCCGCCCGAAGGCCGGGGCGCCAAGTTCGTCCAGCGGAAAGAGGCCACAAAAACGGGTGGGCTATAGCCTTCGGGGGTGGGGCTGGCCAACTTCGTCCGCCGGACTTGGAATGGCGCGAGACTTTGCGAGGCTGCTCCGTGTGCAATAAATAGTCCGAGGGCTAAGCCGCGTCAATAAATAAACGCCCGAAGGCAAGGGCGCCAAGTTCGTCCAGCGTAAAGAGGCCACAAAAACGGGTGGGCTATAGCCTTGTGGGGTGGGGCTGGACAACTTCGTCCGCCGGACTCGGAATGGCGCGAGACTTTGCGAGGCTCCTCCGTGTGCCAAAAATAAGCCGCGGGAACAGCCGCGCCCAAAAATACCCGCCCGAAGGCCGGGGCGCCAAGTTCGTCCAGCGGAAAGAGGCCACAAAAACGGGTGGGCTATAGCCTTGGGGGGTGGGGCTGGCCAACTTCGTCCGCCAGACTCGGAATGGCGCGAGACTTTGTGAGGCGCCTCCGTGTGCCAAAAATAGGTTGCGGGCACAGCCGCGCCCAAAAATACCCGCCCGAAGGCCGGGGCGCCAAGTTCGTCCAGCGGAAAGAGGCCACAAAAACGGGTGGGCTATAGCCTTGGGGGGTGGGGCTGGCCAACTTCGTCCGCCGGACTCGGAATGGCGCGAGACTTTGCGAGGCGCCTTCGTGTGCCAAAAATAGGCCGCGGGCACAGCCGCGCCCAAAAATAGCCGCCCGAAGGCCGGGGCGCCAAGTTCGTCCAGTGGAAAGAGGCCACAAAAACGGGTGGGCTATAGCCTTGGGGGGTGGGGCTGGCCAACTTCGTCCGCCGGACTCGGAATGGCGCGAGACTTTGCGAGGCGCCTCCGTGTGCCAAAAATAGGCCGCGGGCACAGCCGCGCCCAAAATACCCGCCCGAAGGCCGGGGCGCCAAGTTCGTCCAGCGGAAAGAGGCCCCAAAAACGGGTGGGCTATAGCCTTGGGGGGTGGGGCTGGCCAACTTCGTCCGCCGGACTCGGAATGGCGCGAGACTTTACGAGGCGCCTCCGTGTACCAAAAATAGGCCGCGGGCACAGCCGCGCCCAAAAATACCCGCCCGAAGGCCGGGCGCCAAGTTCGTCCAGCGGAAAAGAGGCCCCAAAACGGGTGGGCTATAGCCTTGGGGGTGGGGCTGGCCAACTTCCTCCACCGGACTCTGTATTGCGCGACACTTTGCGAGTCGCCTCCGTGTACCAAACTTTGGCAGCTGCCCCCTCCGCGTCCAAAAATACCCGCCCGAAGGCCGGGGCGCCAAGTTCGTCCAGCGGAAAGAGGCCCCAAAAACGGGTGGGCTATAGCCTTGGGGGGTGGGGCTGGCCAACTTCGTCCGCCGGACTCGGAATGGCGCGAGACTTTGCGAGGCGCCTCCGTGTGCCAAAAATAGGACTCGGGCACAGCCGCGCCCAAAAATACCCGCCCGAAGGCCGGGGCGCCAAGTTCGTCCAGCGGAAAGAGGCCCCAAAAACGGGTGGGCTATAGCCTTGGGGGGTGGGGCTGGCCAACGACGTCCGCCGGACTCGGAATGGCGCGAGACTTTGCGAGGCACCTCCGTGTGCCAAAAATAGGCCGCGGGCACAGCCGCGCCCAAAAATACCCGCCCGAAGGCCGGGGCGCCAAGTTCGTCCAGCGGAAAGAGGCCACCAAAACGGGTGGGCTATAGCCTTGGGGGGTGGGGCTGGCCAACTTCGTCCGCCGGACTCGGAATGGCGCGAGACTTTGCGAGGCGCCTCCGTGTGCCAAAAATAGGCCGCGGGTACAGCCGCGCCCACAAATACCCACCCGAAGGCTGGGGCGCCAAGTTCGTCCAGCGGAAAGAGGCCACAAAAACGGGTGGGCTATAGCCTTGGGGGGGGGCGCTGGACCGGGGCGTGAGCCGGACACGGAATGTCGCGAGACTTTGCGAGGCGCCTCCGTGTGCCAAAAATAGGCCTCGGGCACAGCCTAGACCAATTTTTCCCGCACGTATGCCGGGTGGACTAGTTCTTCCAGCGGAAAGAGTCCACAAAAACGGGTGGGCGATAGCCTTGGGGGGTGGGTCTGGCCCACTTCGTCCGCCGGACGCGGTATGGCGCGTGACTGGGGGAGGCACCTCCGGGTGGCCAAAATAGGCCGTGGGCACAGCCGCGCCCAAAAATAGCCGCCCGAAGGCCGGGGCGCCAAGTTCGTCCAGCGGAAAGAGGCCCCAAAAACGGGTGGGCTATAGCCTTGGGGGGTGGGGCTGGCCAACTTCGTCCGCCGGACTCGGAATGGCGCGAGACTTTGCGAGGCGCCTCCGTGTGCTAAAAATAGGCCACGGGTACAGCCGCGCCCACAAATACCCGCCCGAAGGCCGGGGCGCCAAGTTCGTCCAGCGGAAAGAGGCCACAAAAACGGGTGGGCTACAGCCTTGGGGGGTGGGGCTGGCCAACTTCGTCCGCCGGACTCGGAATGGCGCGAGACTTTGCGAGGCGCCTCCGTGTGCCAAAAATAGGCCGCGGGCACAGCCGCGCCCAAAAATAGCCGCCCGAAGGCCGGGGCGCCAAGTTCGTCCAGCGGAAAGAGGCCCCAAAAACGGGTGGGCTATAGCCTTGGGGGGTGGGGCTGGCCAACTTCGTCCGCCGGACTCGGAATGGCGCGAGACTTTGCGAGGAGCCTCCGTGTGCCAAAAATAGGCCGCGGGCACAGCCGCGCCCAAAAGTACCCGCCCGAAGGCCGGGGCGCCAAGTTCGTCCAGCGGAAAGAGCCCACAAAAACGGGTGGGCTATAGCCTTGGGGGGTGGGGCTGGCCAACTTCGTCCGCCGGACTCGGAATGGCGCGAGACTTTGCGAGGCGCCTCCGTGTGCCAAAAATAGGCCGCGGGCTCAGCCGTGCCCAAAAATACCCGCCCGAAGGCCGGGGCGCCAAGTTCGTCCAGCGGAAAGAGGCCCCAAAAACGGGTGGGCTATAGCCTTGGGGGGTGGGGCTGGCCAACTTCGTCCGCCGGACTCGGAATGGCGCGAGACTTTGCGAGGCTCCTCTGTGTGCCAAAAATAGGCCGCGGAAACAGCCGCGCCCAAAAATACCCGCCCGAAGGCCGGGGCGCCAAGTTCGTCCAGCGGAAAGAGGCCACAAAAACGGGTGGGCTATACTCTTGGGGGGTGGGGCTGGCCAACTTCGTCCGCCGGACTCGGAATGGCGCAAGACTTTGTGAGGCGCCTCCGTGTGCCAAAAATAGGCCGCGGGCACAGCCGCACCCAAAAATAGACGGCCGAAGGCCGGGGCGCCAAGTTCGTCCTGCGGAAAGAGGCCACAAAAACGGGTGGGCTATAGCCTTGGGGGGTGGGGCTGGCCAACTTCGTCCGCCGGACTCGGAATGGCGCGAGACTTCATGCGAGGCACCTCCGTGTGCCAAAAATAGGCCGCGGAACAGCCGCGCCCAAAAATACCCGCCCGAAGGCGGGCGCCAAGTTCGCCCAATGGAAAGAGGCCACAAAAACGGGTGGGCTATAGCCTTGGGGGGTGGGGCTGGCCAACTTTGTCCGCCGGACTCGGAATGGCGCAAGACTTTGCGAGGCGCCTCCGTGTGCCAAAAATAGGCCGCGGGTGTAACACCCTAGGCGAATCCCACATCGGCAAAGCACGGGAGAGATGCTGGGTTTATAAGGGGTGATCCACACCTTAATTGGCAAGACGCATTTTGAGGTGTATGGGCGCCCCAAGAACAAATCCGTGCGGGCCTTGTTAAGGCCCAAAGCGGACAATATCTTGCCAGGTCTGGGTTGGGTCATGACATTATGGTATCAGAGCGGCTCCGCGTGTCCTCTTGAGCGATGGTGGGGCAAACCTCGGCCGAGGACGCTGAGTCCCCAAGTGGGGGTGTTTGTAACACCCTAGGCGAATCCCACATCGGCAAAGCACGGGAGAGATGCTGGGTTTATAAGGGGTGATCCACACCTTAATTGGCAAGACCAGTGTAGAGGTCACTTCTCTCCCCAAGACCAAATCCTTGCTGGCCTTGTTAAGGCCCAAAGCGGACAATATCTTGCCAGGTCTGGGTTGGGTCATGACATTATGTATGTAACACCCTAGGCGAATCCCACATCGGCAAAGCACGGGAGAGATGCTGGGTTTATAAGGGGTGATCCACACCTTAATTGGCAAGACGCGTTTTGGGGTGTATGGGCGCCCAAGAACAAATCCGTGCGGGCATTGTTAACGCCCAAAGCGGACAGTATCTTGCCAGTGCAAGTTGGGTCATGACAGTATGGTATCCAAGCGGCTCCTCGTGTCCTCTTGATCGATGGTGGGGTAAACCTCATGAGGACGCTGAGTCCCCAAGGGGGGGTGTATGTAACACCCTAGGCGAATCCCACATCGGCAAAGCACGGGAGAGATGCTGGGTTTATATGGGGTGATCCACACCTTAATTGGCAAGACGCGTTTTGGGGTGTATGGGCGCCCCAAGAACAAATCCGTGCGGGCCTTGTTAAGGCCCAAAGCGGACAATATCTTGCCAGGTCTGGGTTGGGTCATGACAGCGGGCACAGCCGCGCCCAAAAATACCCGCCCGAAGGCCGGGGCGCCAAGTTCGTCCAGCGGAAAGAGGCCCCAAAAACGGGTGGGCTATAGCCTTGGGGGGTGGGGCTGGCCAACTTCGTCCGCCGGACTCGGAATGGCGCGAGACTTTGCGAGGCACCTCCGTGTGCCAAAAATACGCCGCGGGCACAGCCGCGCCCAAAAATACCCGCCCGAAGGCCGGGGCGCCAAGTTCGTCCAGCGGAAAGAGGCCACAAAAACGGGTGGGCTATAGCCTTGGGGGGTGGGGCTGGCCAACTTCGTCCGCCGGACTCGGAATGGCGCAAGACTTTGTGAGGCGA